>MJUU01064697.1:0-12411 GCA_002080025.1 Modiolus philippinarum | reverse complement strand
ATAGGGTTCTGTCTTGGGTGATAAGTAAGCATGTGACCAAGTTTGGTTTTGATCCGATGCAGGATACTCAAGTTATCATCCGGAAACCAAAAAGATGGACATACGGACGTACGGACGTACGGACGGACGTACGGATCAGGGTAAACCTTAATGCCCCCGACCGCCTAGCGGCGGGGGAATAAAAACTATAAGAGATAGAGGTAAAGTTTAAATTGCAAAAATGTTCAGCATGTTAAGGTCTACATACATGGAAATTTTGAAGAAAATCCAAGCACCTATATATGAGTTATGGCCCTTTATTTGTCAAATTTTTCGTGATTTTATACTTTTTGTCCTATATTTCAAAAACGCTTTGAGATAGAGGTCAAGTTTAAATTGCAAAAATGTTCAGCATGACAGAGACAACATTTTATTAAACACAGTCAAGTTTTCCGACCTCTTCCAAGATTGCCGCCAGCGGGGAACTTAGTTTACCATTTGACCTAATGGGAAAATACATACAAAGAACCTCTCCCTGAGAACCATCAAATGGATTTGAACCAAACTTGTCATGAATGATGCTGATGAGGTGCTGACCAAGTGTTGTTACTTTGGTGCCAATCCGTCACCTTACATGACCGACAGCATTGGACCCTATGGGAAATGCACACAAAGATCTTCTAGAGAACTGCTGAATGGATTTAAATCAAACATGACATGAATGATGCCTGTCAGGTGCTGACCAAGTGTCACATGCTGTGAACTTAATTTAACAAAAGATATTTTTCTTGAGAACTGCTTAACAGATTTAATCCAAACTTTGCATAAATAATGCTTATGAGAAGCTGACCAGGTGTTGTTACTTCGGTGCTGATCCATTATCAAACATGGCCGCCAGCGATGAATTGATTGGACCCTAAGGGGAAATGCATACAAAGATATCATGGAAAACCACTGAATAGATTCAATTTAAACATTGCTTAAATGAAACTTGTGAGATTTTGACCAAGTTTGTTACTTTGGTGCTGATCCGTCTCCCGACATCGCCACCAGTAGCAAAACTTAGTTTAACATTTGACCCAGTAGGAAATGCATAAAAAGATCTTCTCCTCTGAAACTGCTTTAACAATTTCAGTAGAATTTTAATATGATAGTCCTTGGGTGACCCTCTTCAAAGTTTTATGTTAAATAGCTGCCAGCAGGGAACGTAGATTAACATATAGGCCCCTTAAGTTTGGAAATCTTCTCTGAAACTGCTTCAACAATTTTGATTAAATTTTATAAAAAGTTTCTAATTTTTATGTAGGCTTTGGGCTGAAATCACTTTCCGTGCACCCCCACCCTTTTTCAGTCCTTTTATATCCCCTCTTCAAAATAAAACATGTTAACACGAATATAACCTGCACGCATAGACAGTATAGGACCACTTTTATAGTACACCACACACAATTCTTGTATTTTAGTTTTATTCTTTATTTTATCTTTTAAGCGCCATAATTTTTATGTAGCTAAGTTAGATGTACTGAAATTTGGTATCAAAATGAAGCTAATTTAATATACTTTACAATGAACATAAGTTTGGGCACATTATGCTATTTTTGTGATCTGGGGATGCAAAATATATACCCCTCCCCCTGCCAAAAATAGCGAAAATGACGATTTGTAAGCTTTAAATTCCTTTCAGATAAATAAATCTCACCATTTGATCTAGTTTTTACGCCTTATTTATCAGTTGGGATACAATGTTAAAAAATATGACCATTAAAGTCCTCAAAATTTTGATTTTCGGTAAAATTTTTTTTGAAAAATCGAAATTTTCGGAATTTTAGATATTTTCACAATTTCGTCTTTCTTACTTCTGGATCGTATAAATTTGAACATATATCTAATAATTGCCAATGCAATAATGATTTATGATATAAGAGCAACAAATTACGTGAAAAGATTTTAAAGTCAGCCTTATTGTGGGATCAGAAACGCCAAAATTAGCACACCTCCCCCTTAAAATTAAGAGAGAAATTAAAATATTCAGGCTCTAAATGATAAAAAGATAATGTCTAATGTAAATTATTGTGTGTATTTCACGACAGCTGACATTCAGAAGCCCATTTAAGTAGATTCAAACTTTTTAAAGGTCTTTTTTTGCCCTTCTGCTCGAAATTTTATGAAAAATGGGAATTTTCCGTTTTTCAGAATTATTGCTAATTTGAATTAGAGATGTAAAAACTTCCCATATTTGGTATCTTACGTAAAAATGTTGATAAAATATTGTTTCACTATATCTAAGCTATTAGACAGTATGCTTTTGAACATTTTAGACTAACTAAACTCTCATAAATTGCAAACATATTACCCCCCTCATTTTCATTTTATTCAGCTTGAAAAGCCTGAACATGGTATAAAGGCCCAATAATATAACATTTCAAACACACAAATGCACAGAGACTCCCATATATAACAAATAAGATCATGCGCGTGGTTTATGGGCAGTTATACAACAATTAAACTTTGAATTTTGTAACATTCCGAAATCCTGAAAATTCCCATTTTTCACGAAAATCGCCCAAAATATTCAATTTTACCCATATTTTCTGCGTTAAAATTGCATATTACAATATATCAAATGCATTTCTTTAAAAGAAAGTAAAAATATTAGAATGTTTTGTTCATATATATGTACAGACAGACATATTTTGTTGCATTGTTTTAGCATCATTTTCTTGGGGTAGGGGTAAAAGTTTGGTATTTATAGTTACATTGAACACCCTTGGTTTTTCTACACATTGTTTTAAGGTAACTTATATATCCTAAAGAACAATGAATTGGCATACCTGCAGATAAATCCTCCAGATTTGCCACATATAACTATTTAAAAGTGAATTTTGGACAAATCTGAAATGCTGAAAATTCCGATTTTTTATCATTTTTGTACCAAATATTTAGTTTAATCAAAAAAGTGTGACTCAAAATAACAAATCATGATAAGATTAATGCAAGATTTTTATATTCAATGCAGACTTTGCGGGTTTTGGTTATTTTTATGCGAATATAGCCAAATAAATGACTACTTTAGGGTGAATTTGTTGGGGTAGGGGTAAGATTTTAGATATTTAGAGTCACATTAAACGCTCTTTGCTTTTCTAAAAAATGTTTTAAGACAACTTATGTATCGTACAGAACAATTAAATGGCATATCTGCCGACATATCCTCCAGATTTGACATATATTACGACTAAACAGTGAACATTGGACAAATTTGAAATACAGAAAATCCACATTTTTCATCAATTTGGGGCAAAATATTGAGTTCAAGTCAACAAATGGCTGTTAAAATACCAAATCATGATGCTATTCATGCAACATTGTCATATATAACACACATTATTCGTGTTCGGGTTATTTTTATGCGAACAAAGACATAAAATTGACCTTTTTAGGGAAAATTTGTTGGAGTAGGGGTAAGATTTTCGGTATTCAGAGTCACATTAAAGGTTCCTTAATTATTTAAACACTGTTTCCAGACAACTAATATATCACTTAGAACAATTAATTGGCATATCTGCAGATATAACCTCCAGACTTGCCACATATAACGGGTTAACAGTGAACTTTGACCAGTTCTTAAATGTTAAAAATTCCCATTTTTCCTCAATTTTGGGTACAATGTCAACAAATGGCTGTTACAATATCAAATCGTGATGCAATTCATGCAATATTGTCATATTGAACACATATTTTGCGTGTTTGAGTTAATTTTATGCGAACATAGACAAAAAATTGACAATTTTAGGGAAAATTTGTTTGGGTAGGGGTAATATTTTCGGTATTCAGAGTCACATTTAACACTCCTTGTTTTTCTTAACAATGTTTTAAGACAACTACTGAATCGCTTAGATCAATTAGATGGCAAATCTGCAGATATATCCTTTGGATTTGACATATTTAACGATTTAACAGTGCATTTTGGATAAATCTGAAATGTTGAAAATTCACATTTTTCATTAATTTTGGGATAAATATTGAGTTTAAGTCGACCAATGGCTGTTAAGATAGCAATTCATAAAGTAATTCATGCAACTCTCATATACAACACACATTTAGCGTCTTCTGCTTATTTTTATGCGAACATAGAGAAAAAAATTGACAATTTTAGGGAAAATTTGTTGGGGTATGGGTAAGATTTTCAGTATTCAGAGTCACCTTAAACACTCCTTGACTTTCTAAGCGATTTTTTGAGACAACTTATATATCCCTAAGAACAATTAATTGGCATATCTGCAGATATATCCTCCAGGTTTTGAATGTATAACGATTTAACAGCGAACTTTGGATAAATCTGAAATGTAGAAAATGCCCATTTTTCATAAATTTCGGGCAAGATATTGAGTTAAAGTCAACAAATGGCAGTTAGAATACGAAATCACAATATAATTCATGCAACCTTGTCATATACAACATACAATTTTGCATGTTCTGGTAATTTTTATGCGAACATAGACAAAAAATTAACAATTTTAGGGTAAATTTGTAAGGGTAGGGGTAAGTTTTATGGACGTAGGAAGTTTATAATACTTCAAAACTGCCATAATTTGTACCAGTTGTAAAAAAGCCATTATGTACTTCCATTTTATTCCATCTTTTCATGAATTTGAACCACTCATAAATAAGATGAGACAAAAAAGGCACAAAACTTTGTCGAAAACGAAAATATTCAAAGATGTGTTTTATTTGTCTATTTAAAAGTGATAGTTTGGTCATTCAAAGCATATTTACATTATGTTAACATGCTTAACTTTTAAGAATGGACATTAAAAGACTAAAAACAATTCCAAGAGATATGAAATGAAAAACATACTGGTTTCTAAGGACCGTTGAACTTACACAATTTCGAGAAAAATCTTAAAATTTATGTCAACATTTCGAAGGGGTAGGGGTAAGATTTTTCAATTTTATAACGTATTGGGTATAGAAATTGTACTTATGTGGAATATTTGTAAAGCTTATACCATAGGCTATCATTCTATACTATTTTTTCATAACTGAGAGGCACCAATCAACAATTTGAAGCAATTGAAAGAAAAACTTTGATCAAAAACGAAATTTTATTTATTTCCTTCAGCATACTAATTTTGCAAATGCATTTAATCTTCTCGAAAACTGCTATAAGAGATCATCTGTTATATACACTATATTCAAATGTATTTTCGTACATTTAGTCAAAAATAATCAACCACTGAACTTGCCACTTTTATGCAATTTTGACATATTTTGATAATATTTGTTGGTTTTTGTTAAAATTCGTTGTATATGACCTCCAGAACCAAAATTAAATTATTGCCATTTTAAAGAGCAAATGTTTATACGTTTGCAGCAAAAAAAAAAAGATTTTGGTTCTCGGTGTCCATTGAGTAGTACCATCTTCTCAAACACTGTAAAATATCTAAAATTGACACAAAAGGCTATTTACAGCTATGTTCGACTGCTTATAAGTCAGAAAACACACAATGGTGGCATTTATTAATTTTATTTCAAATAAGTACACATACCAGATGCCACCTTAAACGATAGTCAGGAACATTTGAGCACATTCTGAAAATGACCCACACTGGGAAAAAAATCCTGCCTAAATAGCCATACTTCTTTGAAATCACCAAAATAAATCTAATTTCGACAATTTACTATTAGGATTTCAAACAAAATGACTTTGATTTCCACTAAATATACGTATCGAGCATCCTCTTTTGCGTCCACCCAATGAAAATAACTTACTAATAACAAGTTAAAACTTTAACATAATGACTGTGAGTGTCCCTCCCAAAATTTATAGCGTCATCACTATGATAAAGACATCGGTTTTTAGATTTTTATTGACGTTTTTCCCAAATACGGCATATTACTATTTGATCATTATGTATATGCTGGCATTGTATACTCAAATCACAAGATGAAGGCATCGCAGAGGATACTTCGTCATTACTATTTTATGGAGAAAGTAATGCTTTTTTTTTTTTTGCTTTGTTCTAGATTTCAGGTATTTTGTTTCTTGAACTACAAATGTATTTTGCCCTATATGCTTACTTGGTGGAGTTCCTATATTTGTTTGTCTAACATGTCTAATAGCATTTTTATTTCATCGATTAAAGCCTAGTCCCTAGATCGGCTGTTAGGGCCCTGTCTGCAGGGATGGCCCTGGGCGTTCTCTGAATAAAGTGAAAAAATCTTTCTTATATTTCTTTCTTATACTGTTTTGACACATTATACAAGTTTTGCGAAGAAACGCCTTACTTCGTGCAAAATTAATATCCTGGATTGACTCACTGATAGTGTGACGGGTGCCGCTAGCGGAGCAGGACATGCTTACCCTTCCGGAGCACCTGATGTCACTCCCGGTTTATATGGGAGTACACACTGTGAGTGCCTTAGTTCTTAATGTTATCTTTTTATTTCCGTGCATTGTTGTCTCACGTCCTTGTTTTGTCTTTGTTTTTATCTGTTACCGTTTTTGCCATGTCTTTGGACTTCGATTTTTGTAGTCATCGCTTCCCTTGTTCCTTCCGTGTTCTACTGCCGTTGTCTCAATATATCAGAAAAAGAACAGTCTCCTTTGACCACATAGAATTACCCCTGTCCTTGTCCACTTCTACCTGCTCCTACTGTTAATCAGAACTAACCAGCTTTCCTATAAACTTTTATTTCTTTCTCCAATATTATTTTGAATTGATTAACTTGTCATTTCGATAAATTAGGATAGTGCGCACTGCACGTCAAACAATTACCAAATAAACAATCAGTCCATTTTTAAACATTTATTAGTTTATTAGTCCCTTTTATCCTAAAGTCAGATAAAACTACTATGCAATACATCTGACCAATTTAGAAGTAAGTTACACTTTTATCATTATTTTTCCCCATTGTTGCTATTAAGTGTTTAGTATTTAATAGACGGCAGGCTTTATTTCTCTTGTGTGTGTGTGTGTTTATTGATATCAGGTGCAAAATGTAAAGTTACTAGAGTCCTGTTTAGACGATTATTAAATTAATCTTTTTAATCCGAATACATCTGTCTTGTATAGGTCGCCCAGTATTCACCACAGATAATACTAAAATAATATATGGCACAAAAGGATTTACTTCAACATTAATTTTCTACGTGTACAGTTATTCAAGAATCACAAGTATGTTACTACATGGAGACGATAGAAAAATTAGTTTCAAAGATAGCAAAATTATTCTAGAGGAACGAATAATATGGCATTTTGCTTATACAAAACGTATCCGTGTTCATGGCTACAAAGCTACCATAGACACGTTGCCAATGAAAGCCGAAGATTTCAGAAGCTACACAATTATGGCTTTCAATGGGAATGGAAACGATAGCTTTATATTTGAAATAAAGGCCGCTGGTAAGTGTAAAATATATATGATACTGATATTAAAATTCTCACGAGACAAAGTCTATACAAAAACATGATTAAACCAAGCAATTGAACAACGCTGTTATTGTTGTCCTACATCTTGAAGTCACCATTAGGCCTTCAACAATGAGCTATGCTCATACCTCTAGTAAGTTGAAGACGACCCTTTACACAGGTTTGAGCGGTTTTCATTGATAAGCTCACCTGATTCAAAAGGGGTCACTGTTAATTATGGCTCACTTGGTGTCCGTCCGTCCGTTAGGTTCTCTCATTTTAATCATCTCCTCTGAAACCAACGATGAAAGTTCAACCAAGCGTCACAAAAATCATGTTATCTTGCTTATTTTGCTCCAAAACGCCTACACTAGAAAGTTAAAAAATGCCTAAATCATTTGTATAGGCATCGATGTATTTCTAAGATGAACAATACATGCTTTAATTAATGTTTATGTTCACTTACAGTTGTAATTGCTCATTATGTTATCAAAATAAAACTAATGTTAAAAGGTGACCTAATCGAGTTAGATGAAATATTTGCATCGAATATAATGATAATAAGAGATGCGTTTCAATTATTATGACCAAAGATTAGACACATTGTTCTAGTAGCTGTCAGACTGTTTTGATAACTCATAACCTAAAATGAATTTGCTGTTGAATTTCATTTTCGAAACACACGTTGTCTATATTGAGTGCCATCATATATAGACTATTTGATCTGACTGTAGCTTTGTGACGCCTTATATTTACTTGTGAGGTAATACATAATGAAACTGGGCATCAGCAAAGACGAGCTACATGTATATAAGACGAAAATTGTATTGCACATGCAGCTGAATATAGCTTAACTTTCAGTTTCCAATAGTATTTGTAGGCACAAAATTTCCTTGAAAACAGCACAGCGGTCAGATATTTTTGTCTTGTAAACGGCCAAGATCTCTAGCACTTGGAAAAAGAGGAAAAACATGATACAACTTAAACACAAAGTATGTTTTTTTTCTTACTATGCATTTAATAAAAATTAAAATAATAAAGTTTTTTGCAGCTATTCCAGAAGTACCCACAATCACAGAAGTTAAGTCGTCGAAAAATACAGTAACGGTTTCCTGGTCAAAAGGGTTCAACGGAGGATATGAGCAACACTTTTATGTAGAAATAAGAAAAGATACAACACAGGCATGGAAGATGTATGGACCGTTTGACGAAACCAAAGCGTCATGCGAACTTAACGGTTTAGAATCAGGAACTGTTTACATGCTGCGCATGTTTTCAAATAATACCCTTGGGAAGAGTAACAAAACTGATATTTTAAGATCTAAAACGAGTGGTAAGGATTATCATTCCTGCTAGAAATGATTCTTAGTTGTCGCATATTCCAAAGCGAAATTTTCTTTTATTTCTTGGTTTATTAATGACATGTAGATTAGATTTCAATTAAAGAAAAAAAAATCTTGCTTTTTGTTTAATAGGCGTGTACAGTGTCCTGTTGTCTTTTTGTAACAGGTGAAAATTGATAAATATAGATTATACCGGGGGTTACACAAGAAGATCCACTAGAAATACTTAAAATTTAAAACTTTAAGTGCTTGGCTTGTCGAGCTTTTCTATTTTTTTTAATCAATCGAGAGTGTATTAAATAAACGGAATAAAGGGGTTTTCCAATGATAATTGATAAACACCGAGTATTGTATTCCAAGTAGATTTGGCGGAAAATAGCATTTTGCTCTTTAAAATATGAAAATTTTTCGAATCGGTCAGAACCAGATTTCTTGAAACCTTTTTAAATGATTAAGCACTGTAGACTAAATAAAAAAAAAGAAATAAACATTTCCGTGTGCTTTTTAACGGAGATACAAGACAATAAAATTTTGGCGTGAATTTGATTTTTTTTTTATTTATCAGGACTATTTTTACGCCCGCAGATAGAGGATCGGGGGCATATTGTTCTTGTCCTGTTTATCTGTGCGTCCGAAACTTTAACCTTGGCTATAACTTTTGAACTATGTAAGGTAGACTTTTCATACTTTGCAAGTATATAGGTCCAGTCAAGAGGAACATTTATATGCAAAAAAATTTATGTCACGTCTAAGGTCAAGGTCACAGAGGTTAAAAAGGGGTGAAATTGGCTGTTTTTACATATTTGACTGTAGAATCCTTGTTATTTATCCTATTGAGACGGGGTTTGTTTTATGTTATTGCTAATACAATTGCGCAACTGTAGTACGTCGACAGATTTCAGATTTGAGGGTAGTGTTTACCGTTTTTGAGAAACAAGAGGCCCAAAGGAGACAAATGAAAAAAAATATTTTTAAAATTTTTGTTGGATCTTGATGCAGTATTTTCTGTAGGTCTCTTATAGCATGTTTAAGCAGATACATTTAACAATCAAAACCATTTCAATAAACAAGAGGCCCAAAGGTGCTTCATCTGTTTCAGAATAAAAGGATTGAATTGGGTGTTTTTATGGTAATAAACAACTTTTGAACTATTATAGATAGACTTTTAAAACTTGGCAAGTTTATAGGTCTTGTTAAGAGGAACATAAATATACAAAAATAGGTCAAAGGTCAAGGTTACAGAGGTCAAAAGTGGGTCAAATTGGGTATTTTCATATATTTTACTGTAGAATCTGGGGGCATATGTAGTGTTTCATAAACACATCTTGTTGGTTTAAAAGCTGGGAAGTTATAATTTTAAGAAAACTTGTCAGGTGTCATTTGAACAATAGAAGACATTCATGAAATAAAAAGTAATGGTCATGTGCAAAATCCTTTAAGCTATTACAATAGAGAAAAGTAGAGGAGTTCCGAAATCAGACAAAAATTCAAAAATGTGATGAACGAGCCACCTTAAAAATTGAACAGACCCGGTATATATGTACAAAATATGTATATTCTACAGAAAATGTTAAATCACACAATTTGACGATTTTTGTTGAAAAATAAAATAGACTAATATTAATAATATTGATCAGTTTTTCCTGTTTTGTTGCAGAACATATGTCATACGGCGTCCATATTGGTGTAGCTGTTGTTGTTATTATTATTCTGATAGCGATTTTCAGTATTACAATTCATCGAAACTGTAAGTTTAACATGCATAAACTTATATGACTAAACTGAGAAGAAAGTATAATTTTTATTCTAGCAAGTAAATACTCCAAGAGTCTGAACAAAAATAGCGTTCTATTTAATACTCAAAGAGAAAATAATATTTACATTAAAATCAACCAATATAACGTTACAAGAAGATATACATATATGCTATTAGTAATTTGTTTTGCGAGTATTGAATTCTCTGCTTGTATTGCATCTAGTATTAAATAGAAATAAATAGCAAAATACCGAAGTTTCTGTAAATTTAGTTTCTGCATATAGCCATTTCGACAACTTAGATCAAATCAAACATTTGGAAAACCGTAAACCGAAATATGTGTGAAAACTGTCAGAGAAAGATAGTCAAATTAGAATCTAACTGAATGCATAAATCAACTAAGGATGGAACTATGCACGAGGGAGTTACTTTTTTAGTTTTATACAAAAAGCACACAAAATTTCGATATTACAAGTTTTCAAATAAAATCTATAAACATTTCACTTATGGTGTACTTGTTCTTGAGGGAATCTCTCATATGGATACGCTATCACACTTTCATATTTTGGCCTTTTTCATTTTTTTTTTTTTTGTAATCTAAAATTGTAATTTTGACCACCTGTTTATTGTGCCCACATCTCATTATTTTAAGTTTTCTTACAATTGGCTCGATGAGTGCCCTGTGGTTGTTTAAATGTTGTGATCGTCTTCTGTCGTCTTTTTGTCGGGAAGTGGATGACCGCGATTGTAGGAACACTTCGCCAGTTAAGTTTATGTCTGTTTACGATCCCGCATCCATGGATCATTAGGTTAAAAAGCATGGATCTAGCATTGCTCGACAATTAGCAATGAATTCTGCTCAAACCGGTGCTAGGGACCGTCTTGAACTTGCTACGAGGTATGAGTAATGCTCATGTTGAAGGCCTCATTATGACTTCAAGATGAAGAACAACAATAAAAGCGTTGTTCCATTGCTTATTATTACCATGTATTTGTAGAGACTTTGTCTCATTCGCATTTACTCCATATCCCTTCATTGTTAATTTCGGGTCATCACCGAAATGTTGACTACTGGGTTGATAAAAGAAAATATCTTTTCATCTGAGTTAGTTTCACGTTTGAAAAATTGACCATGCCGCTATTCAGTTCTGTGTCTAGCTAAGGAGAAAACGTGTATAAAAAAAGTTATATATTTAGATTTACGAATATTTTACTCTTATCATAAAGCAAATGTTAAAAAACAATACAACAATAATACAGTATTTACGTAATAGGGGATATTGACAGGATATTCTTCATAATTCCGTTAAATTGGCTTTGGAATCCCATGAGCTGAAGATTTTACAGGTATACTGGCCTCTCAATGATACTGCCGATGTCTACTGAAATCAGTGATGTTTCTTTACCAAACCCATCGGGAAGTTTTGAATTTGATTTTTTTTCCGTAGTGCGACAGTGTTTAACCAACATAGCTCCTTGAGCTAGCTGGCAGTTTAGCGGCGAACACTCCTTGACCTATTTTTCTAAATTACTTTTTGTTTTATTCTTTCTTTCTCAAGATTGTGGTCTTTGAGAGTAGTTAACTATGGGGAAAAATCTGCGGTTTTCAAAAAACGTTTTTTGAAAACCGCAGATTTTTTCCCATATTAACTACTACCTACGGGACTATAGAAAAAAAAACAAACATGTAAGATTTGTTATTCACTACAGTTGAGACGGGTAAAACGGGCTAGATTTTTAATGAGGTCTTAGTTCACTCACATTTTTTACGTTGCTTGCGGTCTAAGCATCTCATAAGTAAAACAAAAATCTTATAGGTACATAATACGGGTTATACATAACACTGACGTGTATCTCTGGTTCTATACTTTTGATTCTTTATGTTTCTAGTAAGTCTGACAGGTCGTGACCAGTTACTCTCTCT
>MJUU01064696.1:0-10343 GCA_002080025.1 Modiolus philippinarum | reverse complement strand
AGCATTGCTTTTTTATTGCTATTTTTTGTTATATAACTTAAGCATTTCATAAGCATTACTTAAGCATTTCTTAAGCATTTCTTAATCATTACTTAAGCATTTCTTAAGCACAACTTAAGCATTAGTTTTTTTCTTCTTTGGAAATACTAAATCATAAGCATGATATTTATTTTTTTTATTATTTTTACATGGTTTAAAACCGAGTGGTCTTACATAAAAAGGAGTATCTTTGTTTTCTATCTTTTCAGCAAGATGAGAAGGACACCAAACTTCACCATTATTTTCGACAGATAAAATTACACTCTTACCAAAACTTGTGTTAACATATTTATAATCAGTGATTTTGTAAATTTTATCAATTTCTAAGTCGGTCCATTTTTGTGTATTGTGATCTTTTTATTTTTTTAACAATCTATCAAATTCTTCTCTCTTCATTTTTAAAGAAATAAAATTTAATAAACTCTTCACTCGCTTAATCAATTACCCAATAATCAGTAGGTTGGTCTGTCTTTAATATTAATTTACGATGTTTCTTTTTTTTTCAGTTCTTCCTTTATTTTTTGTCTTTCTTCCAAAGTAGGAATAACATCATTTTCTCTTAGACAATTATCAAAACTATCTTTATCTTTTGTGTAGAACATGCATAACCATTTTGTTTGTTCTCTCAAGTCTTTTAACACTGAATTATATCTCTGTGAAATGACCCACACTGATTGTTCAGCGTGTCTTCCTGAAAATGCAAGTTCAGAAAGCATATCCCTTTTTTTGTTAATTCTTTTGTTGCACTACAATCATCTATAATGTATAATGTTGGATGTCCAGCATATTTGTAAAAGAACATTCTTAATATTTCTTGTAGCTTTTCTTCTCCGTTTTTACAAATAGGATTAACAATTATTAAATTTTTTGCTTTTGGTTTTCTAACATCAACAATCCACTCACGATTTTTGTATGCCTTGTTCCATTGAATAGTTGGACAAAGTATAACGAAATAATTAAACACTTGACGATATTCTGTTTCTAACAAATCAAGAACAAACTCTGTTTTTCCACAACCGGTCTGACCACAAATAATAGCGCAATGAGGATATTTTGGTAATTCCATTTTTAATAAATAAAATAAAAAAATTAAGGGAACGTACTTAATAATTTACTTCTTTAAATCTTCCATCTTCAAAATTTATTTGCGAATCTTGTATAATAAAAATATTAACATTTATCGGTTTATCAGCTCCTTCTTTTTTCGTTATTTGAATGGTAATACCTTCAGAGGCATTTTCGATTCTCCTACCTGAACCGTGTAGTGAGTTATCATCCGTTGAACGTAAATCTAACCATAAACCATAATTAGTTGTTAAGTATTTTTCTATTGTTGTATCAGATAAACATTCATCTTTTACAACTGTGTCTGTTATTTTATTTCTTTTTGAATTCAGAGCAAAGAATTATTTATCTCATTCCATTGTTGATATGCTTCCATTCCTTGACTGTATAATTGATTCGGAACACCTTCTATTGTTATTTCTACTTTTGTTATTTCAGGATTATAATAGTTTCAGTGCTTGTTCTTTCAGGGTCTTCGAATAACATCAGAACACCTTTCATACTTTTAGCTGGGGTATTTAGATGAATGTTCCAGAGTGTATCTTTTTTGTTTTTGGGTATTTTTCTATGTCTTAATATTCTGTCATATAAGATAACCATTTTACCGTCAATTTGTTGTTTTATTTGTCTTGCTAATTCAGGGTTAGAAACCATATCAAATTCTAAACAAATATTTTTAATTTTATATTTTGCATCTGTATCTGTTGAATGAATAACTTTGTTGTAGTCGTTGAATGTAAGTTCATATTCAAGTCTGTCACCGAGACCAGCTTGGTAAAAAGGCATGTGAGTTTCTTATAGTTCAAAATCTAGTGGAATACAAAATCTGTTTTTGAATGTTTTCGCTATGGCTTGGTCTCCTACATTTTCTGTTTTATCTCCCGCTCCAACTCTATGTTTTAACATGTTTTCAGTACCAATTCCCTGATATACCATATTTGTACGTTTTGTTGTAGTTTTCCACAAATCTACATAACAATGATAAATATCACTATCTTCAATTGACATAACATCATTCCCACTTATTCGAATAGTTGTTTTTTTAACTATTGCTCTTCCTATGTTCTGATATATTGTAGAATTTGCATCTTTAGATTCAATTTCTAATTCAAAAGTTAATATGGTTGTTCCAGGAACAATAACATCATTACTACTTAGATTAGGAAATCTAACTAATAACTGTTCATTTTTATCAATAGTTGAAGGATTATTAGTTATTTTAACACTTTGACGAATACCTTTTTAGCATGAGGTTCTCTTAATTTTCTGTAAGGGTTTAATTTTTCTCCGTATTCCGACATTTTTTAAGGATTAAAAATGAGTTTATAAAAATAATTCAATTACCGCTGATACTAGAGTATTGATACATAAAGGACTATTACTTTTACTCATAAAACTTATTCTATCTCCAGCCTTAACATTTAAAGGTTTATCAAAGTTTTTATAATTATGATATTCATAAACAGAATCATCCAATTCTATTCCATCAAAAGTTAATTTATCATTAACACTCACCATGACAGTTAAACCATCTTTACCTGTTTTTAGACTTATTAAACTAAGACCTAATATTTGACCTGGATAATTTATAACATATTCACTACCACCAGTACCAAAATTAAACATTTGATTAAACTTTAATGGGCCATTAATTCCAGTAAATATACATATTGTGTTTTTGTCTGGTATATTTATAATTTTGTTAAATAATAAATTATTATTAATTTCCATTACTTGAAGCTCGTTTCTCATTTCTAATATTTCCGATGCATCTACGTGTTTTTTTTAACACCAAATATACTCATTTTTTAATATGTAAATTTTAGATAATTTCTAAAACGCAATAGAGGATTTGCCAATTACAGGAGTTCTTGTCAGTTCTAGTCAAATTTTGTATTTTTTGGTCAAACCTTTAAAGGGAAATACTCCTACACCGGACAAACAAACATTAAATATGCACATTTGTTTTAAAGTATGGTCTTCGTGTTTTAGCCAGACTGGACAAAGTAGTTCTCTACATAATATTTATGATATTCTGCAGTAAGTTAGCATATTTTCGATTTTTTAAACACTTTCTTAGTCACTGAGAAGACAGTTCAAGTTTGATATGTTGTTATTTTTTTTACTTGAAACAAGTAGCACTTTAAAGAATGGTAAGCGCTATTTGGGATTTGGTTTTGAATTATGTTGCCGACTAAACGTCTGCTAAAGGTTAAACTATCATAACTTTTAATTAAAAATGATATATATTTTTGGTTGGTTTTCAC
The DNA here is from genome assembly GCA_002080025.1 of Modiolus philippinarum. Taxonomy (NCBI): domain Eukaryota; kingdom Metazoa; phylum Mollusca; class Bivalvia; order Mytilida; family Modiolidae; genus Modiolus; species Modiolus philippinarum. The sequence continues at coordinate 6,972 of MJUU01064696.1, read as the reverse complement.
AAGCAGGGAACCATTCTGTCCCCTTGAGATTTTTCAAAAAATTACCGCCCTTTTGGGTTTTGCTAAATTCATTCTGTTGATTGCAGAACTGGCAAATGGTCTATTAATTGGTAAATGATTAATTATCTCGTTATTATACTCATCTCTTATTTCTAATTTAAATTCTGTTATATCACCATTTACTAAACGCTTATATTCAGGATGTTCAAAATTTACCGTTATAACATCTCCAAACTCTTTATTTTCAACTGGAATAACGGCTAATAATGTACTCGGTTTACCATCAAGATAATTATCATAAGTGTTAACTTGTTGTAAATGTAAATATTATAATGATTTATAAATAGCAAAATCTATGTCTCCATAATGTTTTTCATTAGTTGTGAATGTCCTTGTCCTCCTAAATCCTAACATATTTCTTAAATCTTTACTTATCTTTAATTCAACAGGAGTGGTTAATAAAGCAATACCATTTGTTTCATTTACGGACAATTCAATATTTTCTTTTATAAATTCATCCGCTATTTGTTTAAAACTATAATAACCGTTTGTAATATCTATACGTCCAACTCCAGTTTTTCGTATATGTTCACCTGAAATATTATACCAACCTACGCAATATGTTATAGATTTTAAACATATACGTTTATTACCATCTTTGTTATCAATGTAGTGTTGTAAGTATATTGTCTTATCCATACTTAAAATATTATCATCTATCTTATAAATATTTGTCTTATTAATATCTGAAATAGTATGGTACATTTTTAAGGGTAAAAAATGAATAAAGAATTTAAATATAATTTTAACGAATCATATAACCCTCATACTAAATATTCTGAAAAAGATTTAAATCTTGTCAAACAAACAATATTTGTTAATCAAAAAGAGAACTTTAAAACAACTTTCCCTGATTTATTTCAAAATATCAAAACCCACCATTACACACCAACGAACCTTGGAATACATGGATTCATTCTTCATTTGATTGGTGGCAATGTCAATTAAACTTTGCAGTCTGGTTTGCAACTACAGGATGTGGTGTTTCTTATGATGATCATATACAAAACACTTCAAATCTTACCAATTCAATGTATATGTTTCATTTATATTATTGTATTGCCAGAATCTTAAAAGAACTTAAATCACCTTTACCAACTGATTCTTCTTTATGTTATTACAAAAATCTCTATGATAAAGCAGCATATCAAAAAATATGTAATGAATTTCAAACTTCACCTCATACAGATTGGAGACAAAAATTAGAAACAGCTTGTAATGGTTTAGGAAGTTTTACCCAATACTATAAACCAAGTGCTGAATATAGAATGAATCATTCTCAGAATGGACCATTATTAAATATAAACGATTCAGTTAAGCATACAATCGATATAAATATGGCTTGGACAACATTTATTTTAGACAAATCAGAAGGATTTACAAAAGTAGGCATTGAACGTATTAATGAAAGTATTAGAACTTTTGTATGGGCTTTATTAGGAGCACAATCTCAAACACGTGTAGATATACTAAAAATAGGTACAGGATTTGACGCTCAAAAACAATTCTTAGCAAACGTTCAAGATGCTATTAATAATCCCATAGATTTACCCTCACAGATTTCACATTATCAACGTGTTATAAAATATGCAAGAAGCAAGGTTAATTATGTTTATGGTATTGGGTTATACATGTCTCCAAGTGATATGAGATTACAAATTGGAACCATTGTTGGTTATAATAACAAAATTGTAATCGCAACAAAAGATCAAAAACTAGGCTTTAACGATGATATAAATAATAAACATGTTTCTCATTCTTTAAATAAATTAGATGAACAAAAACAAAAAAATCTTTACCAGAACCTGTTCATGAAATTCCGAAGCCTTCTGATAAATTTGTTCAAGATAAACCGAATATAGAACATGAAGAAAATAAACAAGCAATAATATTTGGAAGTGTTGTATTAGGCATTGTAGGACTAATCATTTATAAGATTTATTAATTTTATTTTATTTTCTTAAATATTCCCTAGCAGCAGCATACAATAAACCAACAACCAAAACAAGCAAAGCCCATAAATTATTTGCAAACCAATTTACTACGTCTTTTGTTGCATTTAACAACCAAGACACAATAGCACCGATAATTCCTGGCAATGCAGCTGCTAATTTTCCTGCAAGCTTAGCTAATAGTTTTCCAAGATTTGATAATTGTTTTTTTATCCAATCTTGTACACCACCACTTTTTGGAGGAATTGGTTGAGGAGAAGGAGAAAGTGTAGTTCCACCAGTAAATGTTTCTATTATAACACCAATAATCATTCCAAAAGCAGTTAAAATACTAGCTATTGTTATTCCTTGTTCTCTAAATAATGTTCTAATTCTTTCCCTTAATGTTGTGTCTTCGTTTAATATTTTACGTATTGTTTGTTTAATTCTATTTAACTGGTTACGTAGTTTATCTCTATGAATATTAATTACCTCTAATATTCCACTTCTCTCAATTTCCAAATCTATCAATTCTTTTCTTATTATATTTATTTTATCTTTATTTTTTTCTAGTATACATGTTGTAGCTAATCTTAATTCTTTTTTTCTTTCTTCTATTTTTTTATTTTTTTCATACAGTTTTGGTAATTGATTTGCAATCTCTTCTTCATTTGTTGTATATGCTTCCATTAAACCATTCATTTCTCTCATATCTACATTTGTTTGTGTCTCTTTATCAAATGATGTTAATATTTCTTTTACAGATGTTGTCGCATTACTTGCTGTTTCTAATAGGTCTTCCGCCTCTTGTTCGGAAGTTATATCCCCTAAAAAATATTTTCTTGGTTTAGACTTTCTAATCTATTTTCAACATCATTTATATGTTGATTAGTTATATTATAATGGTCAACACCTAAAACATTTCTAATGAAATTTTTTTAAAGAGCTAAATTGATAAAATTTTAATACTTTTCCTTCGTAAAATGTTAATCTAACTTCCTTACCATATCCATCTCTTACATATAAATTAATTCTTCCCTTATCATCTCCCCCTAAAAAGAAATCTTTACGATTTTTATTTAAATCTAATTCGTCATTTACTTTGTAAAATCTTTTTACCCTTTGTTTGATTATTTTACTTTTGTGAGTTATTTGATCTTCTGGTGATAAATTTTCTAATTGTTCAAAATATTTATTTATATACTGGTGAAACTCCATATCATTTTGAAAAGAAGTTTCTACTTCATTATCCTCATCATGATTATAATCTTTTAAAATATCCATTTCCATTCCTCCTTCAGCCATTTTTTAATTAAAAATTTTTATTCATATTTTGGTGGAGGATCATTTACTATAGTAATTTTGTTAAAGAAAATTAGATATTTTCCATTTTTTTTTAATTTCATTTTTACTCTTGCTTCTGTATCTTCTATTAATTTCTTTCTTTTACTGTCATTCATTCTTGTTTGTGTTTGTTTTGTACGTATATTTTCTTTCATTTCATTATATTTTTCTAATTCATCTAAAACTAATTTAAATTCATTTTCATTTATTTGCCCATCAGTTAAAGGTTTTGATATTAAATCTTTTATATTATTTAACTTACTCTCTGCCATTGTTTTAATTTCATAATGTTTTTTTTTATTTTGTTGTAAGTTTACGTCTAACAAGTTTAACTAAACCACCCAAACTTCCACATACTACAGCTGTAATTTGTATGGGAAGTAAAAAAGGCACTGCAATTCCTACACCTGCTAAAATAACAGAGGCTGAAATAAGACTTGTATCAACCCCGTCAGTAGCATTTATTCCACGCTTATATTTCTTGTATAATGATTTACGAATTTCTTTCTCATTTTTCAATGTTTTCTCTATTTCTGTTATTTTTTGTAATCTATAATTCTGTCCATCTTCTTTTGGTAATTCTGGATATAAATCTGGGGCTGTTGGTTGCTTCATTTTTAAGGTATTAATTTGTTACAAAATTTTCATTTGACATGACCCTTAGCAGTAGCGCCGTAACCAATATGTACATTTACCTCATATTAGACAACAAACAAAAAGTGATGACAAAGACGTTTTTACAAAAAAAGTAAGATCTAAAAAAACAATAATAAATACTTTATCAAACAACAACAATTATATTAGGAAACTACACCAGTTATGCCTAAATATAACATTGAAAAATAGTCACTCCTTATACGGAATGTCCCAGCTACTGATCATGTATGATCACTCCTTATATGGAATGAGAAAATAAATATCAAATATACTATATTAAAACAGAAAGTTCCCAGGTTATGCATAACCGTTTCTAAAATAGCATTAAAATATTTATACGGAATATATCAAAGTTGTCCCAGCCACTGATCATGTATGATCACTCCTTATATGGAATAAGATATTTAAAAACAGAAAAGTTAATTGATCTTTCGCGTTCTAGCTGGAGCGCTGGGTTGGCAGAATGTCAGTTCTATCAGGATGGTAAAACATGTCTGTTAATTGATTATTGATCTTTCACGTTCTAGCTAGAGCGGTAGAATGTTTCAGCTGGTAGTCAACACATAATCCTTAACAACGGTGACACTGAATCGTTATCTTTTGTTAGGTGGACATGCAAGTCCGCTACATAATGTTCGTATATAGTCGTTATGTAATGATCAATATTCCAATAAATAGTCTTTTGTTAGGCGGACATGCAAGTCCGCTACATAATTTTCGTATATAGTCGCTATGTAAGAGATCTAGCAACAGTCTGATCAATATTCCAATCAAGCTTTTGTTCGGCGGGCATGCATGTCCGTTGATCAATAGATGTCTTATTATGATTCATTTCGTTGAGCTAATGTCATTTGTTTATAATAGTTTAAACGTTAAGTAATAATAACAGACTGTTTCGTTGACCACATCCCTGAAATACACTAATTCCGCATTTCTTAAATAATCCAGCAATTTAGATGAATTTTCTATTCCTTTTTCAAGCTCCAAAGTAGTGCACAACATCATCTAGGTAACGTGTAAACATTCTCTTGGCAACCAGGTAAATATTTTTAATGATCGATTTAGTTTATTTAAAACTGTCCTATTGAATAGCATATTGTAATCAATATGTCTTTAGAGATACACACACCAGGAACAAAAATTAATTTGATGAACTCGCGGATATTTTTTCATTTGTGTTTTAGAATTTCTTCTTCGGTGTACTCCCGGGTAACTTTTTTTTTAATGTGTTAGACCCACAATAGAATTTCTTATTCGGTGTACTCCCGGCTACCCTTTTTTTTACTGTGCTAGAGCCGCAACAGAAATTTGGATTCGGTGTACTCCCGGCTGTTTAATTTTTTTATCACTTTATCTGCGTAGCTTTTTACAACCTCCGGCTGTTTTTTTTTAAACACAATAGTAATATGTTATATTACCCCTCTCCACTACCGACTATTTTTTGAGGAACGAAAAAAATAGTCGGTGGGGGAGAGGGGTAATATAACATATTACTAATGTACGATCTTCTCTTCCTCTTGAATATCAAGTATTTCGTAAACTCCGTTTGGCGGTTTATCACTATTCATTTTTTTAACTGATTTTTATCATATAAATTACACTAAAACTTAATTTCGACTTCGATTACATTTAGTGAGGTCATTGGAGAAACTAGCCAAACGATTCCGGTTGGGGCTATAACTCCAAAGAATATTTCGTCGTTCTTTTCAAAGGTATGACTCATTTTTATCTCAAATTGATTATGACCACCGATGGATTTCCTGGTCTCTAGAATTTCGGTGTTAGTTATTGGTGTCGTCCCTTTTTTGTAACATGAGATGTACGTAGCAGTGCCTACGGTAGTGCCTACGATACCCGCGATGCACAAACGGATAGTAAATGTGGGTGTACACTTATCCTTGAATTGTATCCACTACTGAAACCCATCCCCGGGTGAGTGTAAGATCTTCCCGTTTGTAACAAATGGTTTATCAGTGTTGTCAGCCACTGGCGAAGCCACTGGAAGCCCGATCGCTATCGGAGTTACACGAGGAGCAATAGGGTATGTAGACATACCGAATAGACCGCCCAGAGAGTAACTAAAAGTGTATGGTGTTGTGTTAACCGGAGGACTTAGATATACATGTTGGTATTGTTCCTCCGGGGTAAGACTAAATTTTCTTACCCGATAACCTGTTTCTCCTCTTATACTAATCATCACATATTTAGCAATATAATCCAGGTGCAATTTGACTTCTTGAGCCCCATTAAAAAGATCAACGGAATACTCTTTTTTCCATTGTTCTGGGCTCGTTACAGGGTGACGAAGTTCACTTCCAAAATCATTCCAAGTATGACACTCTACGAAACACGCTTTACCATTTAGTTCAATGTCGATATTGGCGATTATCTTTTTTTGATATAGACCTATAACGTCATGATCTCTAATTAGTTTCGTCGTTAGTACTATCATGGATACTACCGGTAAATCATATTGGGAAATCTAGTTCAGAACCGTAATCACGGATAGAATATTGAATATCTAACGCACAACTCTGTAGGAATCGGAACAACGAATGAGTGTTTTTCCCTAATTCGACCACCGCAATCCTACTCTTCTCGCTTAATTTCATAATTGATGGAAAGGCCCTTCCGTAACCATCATGGTTAAAAAGAAGTGAACAAGTAGCGCTATTTCTTATTTTCTCGATATGAAAAAGTGTAATCTCGGCCTTATTATCTGTTCTTACTCTTGTGAAAGATATTTCCTTTGATGCGCTCAATTGATCTATTTTCAACTTGATATTAATTTGGTTAGTAGATACGCGCTCTTCTTCTGGCGACTCAAATATTAGATGCGCACCAAACAGATAAAGACTGCCGTCGGCACCGCCGTCCTTTGGGTTTAGGGTTAGTTTCCAGTTGTTGAGATCCTCCTCTATATCACCGTTGATATAGGATTCGTCCGATAACCACTTGACTTTTACATTCCTAGACAAAT
>MJUU01064695.1:61633-75854 GCA_002080025.1 Modiolus philippinarum | reverse complement strand
AACTTGGACAATACATTAAAGTGTATTGAATGCAATGGCAATCATGTAAAAATTGTCTCAGCTCATAGGAAAGCATCCAAACTTTGTATTTCGCGATAAAAAGTTCATTTACCAAAAGTACTAGGTGATGCCACAAAAGATGCAAAAGAAGCGGATGCGTCACTTTTCAACCTGCAAACACTTTCAGTATTTTGATTTCGGTCCTGGTACCAAAAAACCGATTTTATTTGGAAACAAGCAATATATATATTGGTCAATAGTTCTCAGTAAACCAATATCAGAAATAATGATAATTATGTCACATCAATATGCAGACTAACAGGTACCGAAAAATCCTTTATGCCGTCTCCTCTAAACCGTTAAACCTTTGGTATAACTTAAGCCATGAAAGTTAAAGTTATGGTTTACTTTCGCTGCTAAGCAAAACTTCAAATCAATTTCGATTTCAGCACAAAATTATTATTATAATGAGGATGATAGAAAACTAAACTAAACTTAGGATAAACACTGGAAATTTAGTCTTTGAAAATTTGTGTGGGTAGTGTCAAAGCGTATACATTGCATTAGTATGTGCCACGGAAGTTACTCGCAACATTTGGAATGACACTACTGTCCAGCTGTTAACCCCATCGTTGTCAAAAGACGTCAAAATTACATTATTAGACAAAGTAAGTTTCAAAGAACAAAAAATTTTTTGAGTAAAGGATTTACCAATTTTCGCGGTACATGAATTATCAACATAATACTTCAAAATTGACTATCGTCATTATTGGGAACCAGTTACAATTATATCATCATTATTGAGAACCAGTTACAATTGTCACCAAATTCATCAAATATTATTACGGAAGCGTATTGATTCCACATGAAGGGAAAAAAAATCTCATAATTATGAGATACTATTTCATAATTAGGAGATCTTATCTCATAATTATGAGAGAGATCTTATCTCATAATTATGAGATATTATTTCATAATTATGGGATAATATTTCATAATTATGAGTTAATAAGTCATATTTATGAGATAATTCTCCCATAATTATGAGATACTGTTTCATAATTATAAGATCTAATCTCATAATTATGAAATATTATTTCATAAATATGGGATAATGTTTCATAATTACGAGTTAATACGTCATATTTATGAGATATTAGCTCATAATTTTGAGATAATTATCTCATAATTATGAGATAATTACCTCAAAATTATGAGATATTATCCCATTATTATGAGATAATATCTCATAATTATGAGATAATATCTCATGGTTATGCGATACTATCTCATAATTATGAAATAATATCTCATAATTATGAGATGTTATTTCAAAATTATGAGATAATTATCTTATAAATATGAGATAATATGACTTATTTACTTAATTATGAAATAATATATCATATTTATGAGATATGTTTTTCTTCATGTGCCATCAAAACGCTTCCGTATATTATACATTTAGTTTACCTCTACATTTTGGCTACATTTGCATTTTTTCGTGAAACCAATAAAATATCGAATATTAAATTCTGCATGAAATTGTAAAAATCTGGCTTAATTTAATTCGTAAAGTTATTATTTTTTTTTTGTTTGTTACTTAGAAAAAAGGTTTTCGTAGGAGCTGGTTATTAGTTAAATGTATGCTTAAATAAAAATTCAGATCTTCGAGATATATTTTGTAGTCTCTAATCCTGTAATAGTAATACAGTGCACCTACATTGGTTTGATTTGGGTTTCTTAGTTTTATAACTCACGTTGCTTAATCTGAATAAGGCCTTATCAGCTGATTCTATGTCTGACACTAGTGATCGCATAGATGTAAAACACAAACAACATCTTTAAAAATTAAAACTACACAACAAAAAATTGATTTGAAATCAATAAACAATAAATGACACATTACTTGAAGACATTTTGACATTTTGCATCAATCTGAAATACGGCTTAAAATCCGCATTTCGGATATTAGATTAGAAGTCATCAATCCTGCTAGAAATTATAATGTCGCGTGACAAAACCAGGTTCCATGTGGATTAATTATTTTTTTTTAGCTGTCGACAGTATATTCGTTAGAGACCAGTAATGACCAAGTATCTTCGGAATCGGTTGGGCGGATTTGTAGAAGTATCATGACGAGAGTGCACTAGTTGAAAATGATGCTTCTTTAGATGTATGCACTTAAAAACATTATCATGTGGTGTGTTCTGTTAAGTGTGAAAAATTAAAATTGCCAACTGCATATTTAATACGGCTTCTTTTAATTTTACTGTTTTATGTAATGTATTTGAAAAGACCGTGAAATTTACGCGGATGCTAATTTTTGCGCTAGATTGTCAACCGCGAACATAGCGAAAATTAAACACACGCGAAAATATGCCGATTACGGTATGTATTGGTAAATGTTAGATTCCATTTGCCTTTGAATATGTAATCTATATTTTATGACCGCTATGAGATATCTGTTTCCCAGATGACAACAGATCTTTCTCTTTGCCAGTAAAGTTTGTTTTTCCTCTACCGGATTTGACTTTACTACCGGAGTTGACATGTTCAACACGGCGGGTGTCTTATAAGAAGCAGGAGATGCTTACTCTACCGGTGCACCTGATCTCACCCATGGTTTTTATTGGGTCCGTGTTGTTCATTTTTGTATATGTGCGTGTCTTCATTTTCTTTTCTGTGTCATGCCCATGTTATGTCTTCGTTTTTTTGTTTTTCCGACGTTGCCATTGTCCTTGGATTGTTCTTTTTAGACTGACGGTTCGGTTCTCACTTACTTTTATTTATTCAGTCTCGGATTTTCTGGTTCGTTCCGATTTCGCATAACCAAATTTAATTTGTTAAACACACAGTCACTTGAAATTATACTATGTACACAAGTGTATACATGTAGTTTGAATATAGCAACACTAAAAACGAAGTAACTGTGATATATAATTGCACAGAAAAGCGTGAAAAAATGGTTCCATAACCATATGCAAGAGAAGAAAAATGCACTAAGTTGGTAAACAGGAAAAATGAAAACATTACATTACATTCATTACACCCCTGCCTTAGAGCAGGAGTATACATAAAATCGCAGATAGAATTCTTTAAAAACCGTATTTTAGAAATGTATTTCATTTAATCATTTGACACTTCGTATTTTGTAGAAATATACACCTCTTTTTAGATGCTATCGATCTGGCGTTTTCGGTTAAACGACTGCTACAATGTTCAAAAATTTACTTTTTAGTGTGTTCCGCCGTTCATGGAAGTTGCAAAAAGTTAAATTTTCGAAGTGGCCACAGCCTTCGACCAAAATATACTCATTGGAATTTACTTTTATAATTGTTTTCTCGTTCATTGAAAATAAAAATATTTTGGTCGAAGGGTTAGGCCAAACTGAAATTTGAGAAAATATGTTGGAAACATACCATTTTTTCTCAAAATCTCCATACTTGCGTAAATCTCAAACGTCATAACCCATTATGACGTCATCGAAATGCGAGTACGAAACACATACGTTTCGTTCGATACATATGGATGGAAATGGTGACTTATTAACATTAATATGTGACAATTCAATTTTGGTCAAAATACTGGGCCATTTTTGGTCCTTTGTGGCTCTACTCCTTTGGAAAAGCTTTTTGTAAATCTCTATAGTATGAAAACAATCACAAGGACAAATCAGTAGCACAAACATCACTCACGAAGACAAGACTAAAATGTTACAATATGATATACAAGACAACACGAAAAACGAAAGCACTGACATTGAAAACCGGGAGTGACATCAGGTGCTCCGGATGGGTAAGCATGTCCTGCTCCGCTAGCGGCACCCGTCACACTATCCGTGAGTCAATCGAGGGTTGAGTCGAATCCGATTATGTCAAATCCGTGAAGACGTGAAATCTAGCTGAAAATGTCCGTTTTCATTTGGGACACAGACACGTCATATCTGTCAATGATGTCATGGTGACGGCCATAGAATTTCTGAAGGGATGAAAGTAACAAAGGCTGAACAAATCCCTGACTAAGCAGCTTTCGGGACATTGTTTTTGCTCTAACTAAAAAGTCACTGTATAAACTGCATGCCCGACAGTAACGAATCAACTGTGAAATGTACACTCCATAGGCTGGAGAGGTAGGTATATTGCTGCTCAGAAAGGGAAAGTTCACAATCGGGAAGTTAAAATCATCACGTTTGTCATACAGCTTAGATTTCAAACGTCCATTATCGTCCAGAGATGATGATGAAAATGGGATTTTTCCCATCAAGTCCAATTGTAAAATCTACGTTCTGTGTTGGCCGCCATGTTTTTTTTTTTTTTTTGGTTTTGTTTTTTGTTTGTTTTTTTGTCAAATAAGAACAAAATGAGCAATCTTCCTTATGGAAATTTAGTACATCAGTCATTTAAAGTGATCAAATTTGCTAAAACGGTTTCAGAGGAGAAGATGAAAATGTGATTTTCCTATAGGGTCCACTGTCAAACTATGTTCCGTGCTGGCAGTCATGTTTTTAATCTGATCAGAGTGGAATGAGCATTCTTTGTCAAGGACCTTTAGTACATAATTCCTGAAAAGTTTGTTTGAATTTGCTTTAGAGGATTAAAAGGAGAAGATGAAAATGCGATTTTTACTTAGAGTCAAATGGCAAACTATGTTCCGTGCTTGCGGCCATGAGTTTTATCGGATCGGTACAAAATGAGCAATCTTTGTTAAGGACATTTAGTTCATCATTCCTGTAAAGTTTGGTTAAATTTGCTTTAGCCGTTTCAGAGGAGAAAATGAAAATATGATTTTCCCACAAAGTCCAATGTTAACCTATGTTCCATACTTGCGGTCATTTTTTGATCGAATCGGAATGAAATGAGCAATCTTTGTTAAGGACCTTTCGTTCATCATTCCGGTAAAGTTAAGTCAAATTTGCTTCAGTGGTTTAAGACGAGAAGATGACAATTTGATTATTCCCATCGGGTCCAATGTTAAACCCAAGTTCCGAGCTGGCGCCCATGTTTTTTGTCGGATCAGAATGAAATTAGCAATCTTTCTTAAGGACCTTTGGAACATCATTCCTGTAAAGTTTGGTTGAATTTGCTTCAGTGGTTTCAGATGAGAAGATGGAAATGTGAAAAGTTAACGGACGACGGACGGACGGACGACGGATGGACGACGAACGCCAAGTGATGGCAATAGCTCACACTGACCCTTCGGGTCAGCTGAGCTAATAAAAAGAATCTTGAAAAAGAGTTTGGACCGAAACAAGGGACTGATATCTATTAAAAAACGTTTTTAATAATCGTATGAGACGGAATTTTTTGAAGCCTTGATTAATAAGGCGGTCAAGGAGATAGCTATGTCTAATGAGAAAGTCTGTTTAATTTGTACTAGCTCTGGCGAAACGAATCAACTGTGAACTTTAACTTAATATAAATTTATGTTTATGCTATAGTTTTAGACTTACAAAACTGTGGCTGTTAAACTGTAGGTGGTATCAGGAAATGACAAAAGATTTTACATGTTCAAATGACACACCACATACTCCAGTAAAAAAGTACATACTTATTAATAACGATAGGTGCCAATAGATGTAGTCGTTGTTTTTGTTGGAAATTATTTCTGTCGTAATGTCTTATAGACTATGCACAACTAACATGTTCATTTCAAGTTTTAATTTATAGAAATTGTAAAAATGATAAGTAAAAATCTCCTTCATCAATTATTCAGCTTTAGAAACCTCACCGGAACCCTTTTCACAGTCAATATCTACTGCTTTATCTGCTGAAGAACAAAATACAACAAGTGAAGGTAAAACTTATGCAAGAGAGTTGGTTTATTTGCGTAGTAATAAAATATGAATCTAGCTTGTAAATAAAATATGCATTTGCTACAATAGTAATTAGATATATTCTGTCGGATTTGTAATCATTTTTTAGGAATCGTCACAATTTGACATCCTTTCCTACGGCTATCTCATCCTGCAGAGTAGTAGTACCTGGAATATTGGGGTTTTGTGGCCTCTGTACTTTCGTCCAGCGTAGAATATTAAAAATTGTAAAATAAGACCATATTAATAACGCAAAAAATTCTACAGAGCAAACAGTGTGATAAATCTTACTTTAATTTACAATTTCTATGTCTTTATTGTTGACAGTTACCTTTTCCTTATTGAGAACAGATCAATTACTATTATTGTTAATAGTTACCTTATCCTTATTGTAGAAAATTACATTGACCTTATTATGATTCTAAATGTATTTCATTGGTCATCTTCCATAAAAATCAAACGCAATTTTTTTTTGGTATTTCCGTTCGCCAATTAATCCGCTGCGGCAAATAAAGACGTCGGTAACGTGGATCATGCAGTTTTTGGTGACATAAATTGCAATTATAAGTCATCGTAAGTGAATTATGTATGTTTAAACTACGGCAGTGCACTCACAGCCTTCATTACATAAAGTCCTCCGGACATAATTAGTCTGTGAGTGGGCTGTCGGAGTTCATATAAAGATAATTTCCTAAAGGTCAGTATTTAATCCTATACTAAAACAATTATCTCGTTCCCATTGTAGGCAGTTTGGTAATTTTGATGGAAATCAATAACTTTATCGTTAAGTGTAGACAGGTATTATAAATATTTACAATGCGCCAGATTTAGATACTAACATCATCTTAATTTGAAAATTAAATACATGTGGAATGAATATAACTTCTATTCAGCTACAGATTCTGCAAGGAAGATTCAGCACCAAGAATCTACCTCTTTAAAAACCAAAAACGAAAGTACAACAATTGAAGGTAAAACGATATATAAACTTTTTATAGGTAAATCGTCGTTAATAGACACCAAGTTGTTAATTTTTTGTGATTTGAAATTGGAACGGTCAAGGAATCTCAACAACTTGTCATGAAATAATATTCAAGTGTTTAGCAATAATAATTCAGTGATATACATACTTGCATAAACAAAAATGAAATAAATATTCCCACAAATGTTGAAAAATGCATGTTTTTATTATGAATGTATATTATGCATGTTATGACACTGTCCCTAGTTTGTCAACATTAACAAAGATTTCACATTTATTTCATGTAATGAACGAAGGAAACTTAATTTGTGCAGTTAAAGTTAGAGTAGAATACGACGAAAAAGATAATATACGTATAACGTTGATAATTGAAAAAAAAGTACTTGGGTACTTCTCTATGTTCACGTGGTATAACTGCCTCACACATATATCCTCATTTTGCCATGTGTGCCAAAATACTGCAACTAGCGAGTTGTTTCATTTCTCTTCTGGCTTTTGGTGTTACACTTCAAAGTGTTCCTGTAATAATCTGTCCATAATGAGCTGTCTCACTACGACTGAAGAGTGACTGAAAATATAACACTAAACATTTGCATTTAACTATTTTTTGCAGGACTGATATACACTGGTATTGCTGTAGTCCTAGGGTCTGTTATCTCCTCTTCTGTGTTGTACCTAGTCGTTAGGAGGACCCAAATGGGTGCTGAGATTGTACGAAACGTATGTATTTATCACGAAACAGCTTATGAGGATAAAGAACAACAATGAAAGCCTTGTTCTATTGCTTTGTTTTACCATGTGTCTGTCTCATGTGTTTGTTAACAGAGCAGGACATGCTTACCCTTCCGGAGCACCTGATGTCACTCTCAGTTTCACTGGAGTTCACACTGTGATTGCCTTCGTTTTGAATGTTGTGATTTCTATTTCTGTGCTTTGTGTCTGTCTAACGTCATTGTTTTGTGTGTCTAGTGTTATTGTTTTCTGTGTCTAACGTCATTGTTTTCTGTGTTCTCGTTTTGGCCATGTCTTTGGACTTTGTGGATTTCCCTCCTTTGTTCTTTCGGTATTCTACTGCCCTTGTTTCATGTGTATTTTCTCCAGATCCCTTCACTGCTTATTTCGAATCATAATGCTGCATTGATCTCTGTGGAAGGACTGAACCTATACAAATATAAATAAAAACTATTTCAATTTACGTGAGAATGAACGATGACAATTGCTGTGTAAAAAAAAATCATTTCAGAGCAGGAAGTAGCGTAGAAAATTAATAACTTATATTAATTGTGTTGGATGCTTCCAAAGAAATCTACAAAAAAACCTCCAAGATCAGAAATAAGAAAGTTGGGATGAGCACATACTATATAAGCTTTCTATAAACATCAATCCAATTCTGTGCATTTCTGATTAACCCGTCTTTTTCACCGTTTTAATGGAAACAGTTGCAATTTTGAGACCAGAAAACAATTCGATGCCACTGCTTGTGGACTGTTAGTCCCCGAGAGTATTCACCAGCCCAGTAGTCAGAACTTTTGGTGCTGACCCGAAAGCCGATTATTTTTGGAACCTTACAATATCCAAATTTTTGTAAATTTTGTAAAAAACTAAGGAGTATCTCCCTCAAGCAAAGCTCTGTCCTTGGCTGATTTTGGCTTATATTTAGAACGTATTGGTTATTTGTTCTCTATCAGTTTTTAAACATTTTTGAGTTTATGGTCTTCCAAATATTTAGATTTTATCTGCACTTTAGAGACATAAGTTGTCGAAATGCGCATATGCAGAAAGTAAATTCACAGGAACTTCGGTATTTGTTATTTGTTACCACAGGGTCGATGCCACTGCTGGTGGACTGTTAGTCCCGAGGGTATTCACCAGCCCAGTAGTCAGTACTTCGGTGCTGACCCGAAAGCCGATTATTTTTGGAACCTTACAATATCCAATTTTTTTGTAAATTTTGTTGAAAACTAAGGAGTATCTCCCTCATGCAAAGCTCTGTCCTTGGCTGATTTTGGCTTATATTTAAAACGTATTGGTTATTTGTTCTCTATCAGTTTTTAAACATTTTTGAGTTTATGGTCTTCCAAACATTTAGATTTTATCTGCACTGAAGAGACATAAGTTGTCGAAATGCGCATATGCAGAAAGTAAATTCACAGGAACTTCGGTATTTGTTATTTCCACACATTTTAAGTATTCTTTTTTGCCCTGTCTTTGGACTTCGATTTTTGTGAATTTCACCCCTTTGTTCCTTCGGTATTCTACTGCCGTTGTTCCTTAAAATTTCATCCAATTTTGAGAACTTTTGAATTACCCGCCCTTTTTGCCGTTTCCATGGTGCCATTTTTGAAATGTTTTAGGACAGTATACTTCATTTTAGATGCTGTTCTAACTTCCTATTAAGTTTCAAAACCTATCTCTAACCATCTCCGAGAACTCGCCAGAGAAAAACAAAGTTATTTTCCTGTCTGTTTTCTGTTTTGATGGCAAAGGTGGTCAATTTGAAAGTTCCAAGACTTAAATGCACATCTTAGGATATGGTTCCATCTTCCTGTGAAGTTTTTTAGGATTGGATCAATTGTGTCTGAGAAAACGGGTGGACAAAGTCTCCCAAACGAATTCCGGGTTTCCCCTTATAAATTAGTTTATACATATTGCTGAAAACAAAACATAACATGCAGTAGAAAACATGTTATTGTCAAAATTATAGGTTTCTAGCTTGGTTTTATATCTCATTAAAAAAATTGGCAGGGGTTCCCCTTATTACCTAAATATACATTTAGCTGTTATAAAAAATACAAAAACGTTTTTTCTCAATATTATAGGCTTGCAGCTTGGTTTCCATGGCAACAAAATACTCCCTTGATTATCAATTAAAACCAAATTAATACCTCGTTTGAAAAAGAATGGACAGGGGTTCCCCTCATTACCTAAATATACATTTAGCTGTTATAAAAAATCCAAAAACGTTTTTCTCAAAATTATAGGCTTGCAGCTTGGTTTCCATGGCAACAAAATACTCCCTTGATTATCAATTAAAACCAAATTAATACCTCGTTTAAAAAAAATGGACAGGGGTTCCCCTTATTACCGAACAACGACATTAAAATACTGAAGGAACAAAACACAAGATAACATAAATCAAAGTCAAGAGACAAGACAAAAGCAAGAACACCAGAAGACGGAAGACCAAAGACACTACACACCCACAAAATACACAAACACTGCAACACTAAAAACTAAAGTACTAACGGTGTGAACTCTTAAAACACAGAGTTACATAAGGTGCTCCGGAAGCGTAAGCTTGTCCTGCCCGTTCATAAAGCACCCGTAACACAGTCAGTTAGGCATACTCAGTTTTGAAAAATATGTTTGGTACCTGATTGGTTGTATCATTTTTAACCCGTAGACAATAACAATTTCAAACAGATGGTACATGTTACTTCTCTAACCTTCAAACAATACCAAGGTAAAATTTGAAAAGCCACAATAAGAAATACATATAGCTGTAATAAAATATACAATATATAAATTATAGGTTTCTGGCTTGGTTTCCATGGCAACTGAATGCTCCATTATCTATTACAGCCAATTTTATACCTCGTTTGAATTCACATTAACTTCGGTATTTAAGCCACACCAATTTAATTTCTTGTTCGTCGGACCCGCCCGTACGTGCTTTTTCGAAAATGAAATAAAAATAAAAAATAAAATTTTCCCGCATTCCGCCCCTTTCTGGTCCGAACTGAATTTTTAAAATCAGTTTCTCGCTTACTGTTTGAGAAAAATCTGTTACATGGTTCACGTGACAAAATTAACAAGTTTACTGCCTTTAATTGAAACATTTAACAATATATTTCACTATAAATGCCGATATATCCAAAATGTATTATGTTTTGCCATGACGCCTTCCACTTTGTGCCATGACGCCCTTGTGGAACTGAATTATTATTAATCAAAAACGAAACACATTGCTATTTTCGTGATAAATCTGACTTTTTTATAGACATTTTTATGGAAGGAAGCAAGAAAATCTATTGCACCTGTAATCAATACATAAACTGATCACAACAGGTGATCTGATTATGACCAGCATCCTGAATATAGTATTACAAAATATAGTATGTCTAGCAATATAGTATGTCTAGCAGTCTAGGATTTATCGGAGGTGTCCCTTATTTATATGTGATGACAATTATTTCTATATTCATAGAAAACTCAAAATAATGAAAAAGTTTTCTTAGTTATAGACAAATTATGGGTGTAGACAGTTACACATGTAAGTTGGTGCAGGGTGCTGCCTGTCTTGTACATCTACTAACAGGGCTAGGTACTTTCATCATCTTACTTGCTCTACATACATGTATATGCGAAATAAATGAAGGTATTGATTGCACTGTAATCCTCACTGTGCTTGTCCATATTCGATATAAAAATTTCACCAGATTATGTCAGTCTGATTGTTAAATTTCACCAAGATTTCAATTAGAGCTTTGTACCAATCCTTGTAGCAATTAAAAAATGTATTAAAAACTGGGTTATCAAAATTAAATGGGGACCAACTTCATAGCTGTACCTTAAGAAATTATTTAAAAGAAATCATTTCAATTGAAAAATATTTATACTTCAAGAGGAAACCTTTAGAAAAAGCAAATAGCTGCTGGAACCCCTGGATACCAATTCTTCATAATTAGTAATATAATATTTATTTGCATATTGCAGAATGACATAGATTGGAACTTGTAAGGAAGATGGTTTGAAAGGTACAGGTGTGTTTTTTTTTCCTTGCTGCACACATAGGGAGTTTGGACAGTGATTGTGTGCAGCAAATCACAATTGTAATTTCTTATATACTTAGTATTGCATAAGTATGAGTGGTGTATGGGTGTGTTCCAATATAGTCATAGGCATATGCACTGTTTATCATTAGTCGTCTATCTATCTTAAAAAATAGTATCATGATCAAATTCATTTTATAGGAAAAATCAAACTTTAAATTGATAATTACCTTAGGCTACAAATGTTCTAATAAGTAATTAAATTATATTTGTCTCATTTTTTTTTTCAGTCCACACCCATAGTCTTTTCTGAGATTATATACTCTGTTTATTAATTTATTTATGGATTTAATAAATTTATTTTTTAGAGCTCACGTTAATTATAATCACCATTATAATTTTTATCTTTTTTGAATTGTCAAAAGAAGCATTTCAGAAACAATTTTCATTAAATGATATTTCTATTTATTCAGATATTTTATATTTACATCTACAATTAAGATAATTATGATATTGATGCCCTTTGATATTTGTTTGTTTACAACTAACTCATACTGTTTATATGTGTCTTTATGTTTATATGCTATACTTAAATAATGTGTTTTTGCCAATAAAGCATTATAAAAAAATAAATAAAAAAAAAAAGGGTTAATGCCTCTGCATGGTAGACTGTAGTTTTTGAAGTTATCTCTATTCTAGTAACCTGGCCAGTACTTATATGCTGGCAAATAGACAAAACGCACAATATTATAATATCCAATACACACATGAAGTGATTACCCTTAACTTAGTGTTTGGTATAGCCTTTACATAAGCTTGGTTTGTTATGCACTATATAAATTTCTGATTCTTGTTATTTGCTAGGCCTCTAAACAGTATATACTTTGTGTCTGCCTTCCAAATGTTTTCATTTAATCCGTTCTTAAGATATACTAAAGAATGTATAATTTTTCAAAATGAGTACTGAAATTGACTACAACTAAAGTATTTTTGTCATTTTTCAATAAGTACTATGATGATGATAAGAGAATGCTGTCTGACTAATATAAATAGAGAAGCAACTTCTTGCTTGAGTTGATCTTGCTAGTTGCTTCAATTTTTATTTGCAATAATTTGAGGTCATGATTATTCTCCTTTATTGGAAAACATGTGTGTGAATAATCATAAAGGCACATAATTTTTTATTTAATTATAAGCAAAATAAAATTGAGAGAAGCTGGAAATAAAAATAAACGCTCAAATATATTGGTTAGAATGTAATCAAATAAACGGTCCAAGTACATTGGCAAGAATATAATCAAGACAAAATGCATTTATGTGTTCTTGTTACAATACAAATTGTCTGAGATGAGATAATACGAACTAAATCAAATAAATATTTTATACATTGTATGTTTTCCAAAAAGAAAACAAATAATAATAACAAAGTACTCGCTCGACCCTGTGTTTTGGTACTCGCCTCAAAATAATAAATTTTTAAAATAAAAAAAAAATTCTTATCGCTCGCTCTAAATTTTTAGGTCAAAAAGTCCGAAGAACAAGAAATTAAATTGGTGTAGCCTAAGTAATACAAAGAGCTGTAAAAAATACAAAAACATAAAGGTTTCTGGCTTGGTTTCCATGGCAACCAAATGCTTCACTATTCATTAATGTCCCCTTAAAATTTCTTTTTACAACAATTTTGGATAGGGATTACCCTTATAATCTATGTAATAAATACTGCTGCAATCAAAACATAACAAACAACATAATACATGTTTTTCAACATCTGATTTCGACATTAGGAAAATTCTTTATGGAGTATTTGAAAACTAAGGTACGCTGGCTAGTTTTTGTGGTGTTCTAGGTATTTTTTGTTTATTTATTTTGTCTTTGTCATTCTTTCTTAATTCGTATTGGATATGAATTGCTGTGGCCTGGAATTTCCTCTTTATCATTTTTGCTTCGGTATTCGTTTGCCGATGTATCAAGGCCGCACAATATCCACATTTTAACAAACTCTTTTCATTTTTCCTTAAACCAAACCGTCAAAAAGGAATTAAAGCGAATACAAATAATACATATATATATTCGAACGGTTGAGAAAAATTAGAAGTAACCAGCTTAATGTAAAAGAATGGATAACAGGAATTAATAACAATGGCTGAAAATTATAATTACATGCCACAATCATATTTTGACATTAGGAAGATTCTCTGTAATAAATTTTATATAGTGTATTGGAAAATTAAGTATTTTACAAAAGGATATTGAGTAAATGAACACGAGACCATAACACATATGTTAACTCCAACTGCAATATTTTCAATGAGCTGTATGGCCATTTCTGAAATTAATTCCTCATCAGCAGCACTAGAACCCAAACAAAGGAAATCCATAATTTCAAAAATGTTTAAAATGCATAAATCCAAACGAAATCCGAATTATCAGTGATATCAAATATAGCCAAGGAAAAAACTACGATGGAGGGAGTTAATCCTTAGGTTTTAGAATTTACATAAATTTAGATAATAGTAATTGAACAAAGTGTACACATGAGATATTATCTCATGTACAAGTACACCATATCTAAGAAAAATAAAGAGCATACATCTCTACCACGGGGAATTGTTTTACCAACTCCACACTGCAATAAAAGACAAACTCCTGTAT
>MJUU01064695.1:43122-57532 GCA_002080025.1 Modiolus philippinarum | reverse complement strand
AAATAGAACAGGTGATTCCCGTTAGTGCAAATGTAACAGCCAATTGATAATGTGGTATGTTTTCTTATCGGCCAATGAAAAGCTACTTTACAGACTAACGTCGGCTATCAAAATAAACAGTTATGGCAGACGAACGGTCGTCTGGTAGGTTTGCTACCTTGAATGAGACTGAATTTAAGCAGTTGTTGACCGACAAGGACGCTAAAAATACAAAGAAAGCTACTGAGTCTTCCTTGAGAACATTTGGGGCTTATTTGAGGGAAAAACAGCTGTCTCAAGATTTCGAAACTCTAACGAAAGGGGACCTTGACAATATACTCGCTAAATTCTACACAGAAGCACGTCAGGAAAATGGTTCGTTATACAAGAAAAGCAGTCTTTTTAGTATAAGACATGGAATTAATAGACATCTATCAAATCTGAACTCTTATGATATCATTCATGACAGTGATTTTAATAACTCGAACAAAGCGTTTAGCGCTGCAGTAAAGGATCTTAAAAGGAATGGTTTAGGAGGTGTAGATCATCACCCCCTATTGAGGAGGAAGACCTTAGAAAAATGTACAATTACTTTGACAATGATAACAATATTAAACTGCAAGAAAAAGTATTTGTAGACTTAATGCTTTACTTCGGAAGACGGGGACGTGNAATCTCCATGAATTAAAGGTATCACACTTTGCAGCAAGAACAGATGACCAGGGTTGTGTTTATATATACTCGACTTATGATGAATTGACCAAAAATCACCAAGATGATTCAAACACTGCAGATGGACGTATGTATAGTATACCAGGTAAGTTTCATTGAAGTTCTAAATTTCTTTCTATGAAAATCAAAATTTGAGTACATGTACATGTAGATATAATACAGTTGGAAATTACAAAAAGGGCAGATATGCATTGTACTAAACAAACAAAAATCTTAAGAATATGGCATTAGGCAATTATAAAAACAAATGAACTTGCTGTAATCTTGATTCCTGCGCAAGGAAATGTATAAATGTAATAAATAAATATAAATGTAAATTTATATTTGAATTACATATATACATATTCAGGTCTCTTCATTTTATTTATCAGATGATGATATGTGTCCCGTGTAAACATTTATGAAGTATAAAAGGCACCTAAATCCGGACTGTAATCGATTATTCCAAAGACCTAGCACAAAGAAAAACAGTATTTCGTGGTATGATAAAGTTGCATTAGGACATAATACTATAGGTAACTTTATGGTTCAAATATCTGAAAAGGCTGAACTGTCTCGCCGCTACACAAATCATTCCTTAAGGGCTACATCTGTCCATGTCCTAGATGCTATAGGAAAGTATGCCAACAGACACATAATGAGCCCGGTATATATAACCGGTATACGTTTTTAGACTTGTTTCTGACTTGTGGCCTGTGACAGGCCACAAGTCAGAAACAAGTCTAAAAACGTATACCGGTTATACAGCAGCGAAAATCAAGAAATAAATGTCAGATACAATTTCAGAAAGTTTACGTGAAGTGTCTGCGCCAAAAATTCAACGTATATGTACTGATAATTCTATTGATGCCAATAACAATGTGGAGATTAATTTATCAGATTCAACATTGCAGCCTATTACAGATTCTCAATTTGATGCTCTGGTAAATGAGTTGAATGGTGATATAAGTGTAAATGATGGTTTTGATGAATATTTGAGTAATGTTGATGTGAATACACTAGTGCCAAAAACAAAAACAATAAAGGAGAGGAGTTTTCCCGCGACGGTTCAAAATACACAAAATTTTTCTTCAATGTTTGCAGTAAATAATGGACAACAACTCCCATTTTTACATTCAACTTTTATTACCAACTGCAGTAACATTACAATCAAATATAATTTTGGAAAGTGATAATTTAGTCCAAAATTTTCCAAACTGTTGATATTATGTTGATTCGTTAATTTGTTGAAAAAAATTATTACATTGTTTTGTTATTATATTATGCACTTGTTTAAATTTGTTGAAATACAATATAAAATGTTCAAATAATTTTGCATGTTAATCAATGATATGGGTAAAGATCACTGAGACAAACCTGAAATAAACTCTAAACATGAAATGTCATATAATAAAACAGTTAATGACTTTCAATTTCGGTGAATACAAGGATGCCTTAGCGGCCTCGGTGAATACATGTATCACATTCCATGGGTTGATCAATCCTTGTATTCACCTCATTGAAAGTCATTAATTGTATATTATCAACCTGATGACAATCTATAGCTGCCATGAAATTATAAGTAAAGGTGAAAGTAAAATTTTATCAGAGGACCGAATGCCAATAAATATTCGATGATGAAGAAATTTGTTATTCTTGACATAGAGTGAAGAAATAATGTCACATTTTATGACTTTGTCCAAATTTCCTTAAAAGTACCTGCTTTTAGAATATAACATGAAAAGTGGGTGTCCATGTGCCAAAAAAATTACATGTTATGATATGGAAATAAACGGAAGAGTCCACATATCTAGCAAAATGTCAGAAGTCAACGGTGACAACTACCTTAAATACATGTCATAAATGGGAATTGTGGTTATATGGACTTTTTACTGACAGTGTGACCACGGGGCATAATCTGCTCGTAAAAAATTGTGGGTGAATTCGCGGAGACGTAAATAATTATTTGGTAGAAAGGAATGTTCCGTATAAAAAAATCGTTTTTTTTTTTATTTTCTAAATCAACCAAACCAAAAAATATAATTATGCACATTCTATGGACAATTTGATTTCTAAACGAACTGACCGTACCAGGGTTTTCAAGTTCCAATGATTGAAGCTAGATACGAAAAAAGAAAGGAAATGGGGTAAATGTCAAGTAGACAACATCCCATATCCAGGTTAAAACGACCCAAAACAAAGCATCTAGGGGTACACAAAAGTTACATTGACCCATTAAAAGGTGAAGACTACATAATTCTCTTCTGTAGAAAGCTACAGCTATTGGAGGGAATAAGAATTTATGTAATGCTCTTTGGTTTACCAAAAAGTGTAAATGGAATTAAAATCGATATATATCAGAAAACAAATGGAATAAGAATATATATTTGGGTGATTTCGAGAGTACGACAGATTTAAGGGGTGATTTCTATTCATATATTAAATAATGAAATCTAGTTAATTACAAATAGATTTTTTTTTCAGGAAGGAGTGGTTTAAAAAATATTTCAAGCTTCACTAGAGATATTAAAATTTCGATTTTCAAAACGTGTGAGCTTTAGCGAGCATGTCAAAATCGAAATTTTACCATCAAGAGTGAAGTACGACCTATCTGAATAAGACTGTTTTCCCCAATAAATTTTTTTGCGATACCGATTCGTCCTTGTTACTGTCCGAATACTTATATTTATACTGAAGTTTTTCAGTACTTATATTATTACTTATATTATTATTACTTATATTATTATTACTATTTTTATATTATTTTCAATACTTATATTTATACTGAACTTTTACCTTGGTACTGTCTGAGGATAAGAAAAGTAAAATGTACCAGGTATTTTAATTGGTTTGTCTAAGGGTTAGAAAATGACATTAACCAATCAGTCACCAAACAGATCTTTCAACACCATAATTTTAGCTGGCTGTGTGACGGGTGCCACGCATGGAGCAGATCATGCTTACCCGTCCGGAGCACCTGATGATACCACAGTTTTATAGGGGTTCACACTGCTAGTGCTTTAGTTGTGTGGCGTTCTTGTTCATTTTTGTTTATTTGTTTTGTCTTTGTCGTACTGTCTAAATTCGTGTTGGATGTGAATTGGAGGGATTTTGGATTTATGATTTTAGAATTCCCCCTTTTCTCATTCTTGCTTCAGTATTCGTTTTCCGATGTATTTAAAAACTCGAAAAATGCGGGAAATATGTCAGATGTTTAATCAATGCCTGTTGTTTAAAAGTGCACATTTAACCAACGGCTGAGAATGGGAGAACATATTTCATCCACTGTGGATACCAATCTAAGGCCGTTGCTATTTTTTCTGTTAGCCGGAGAAAGTATGAATATCTGTTCTTCCGTCCAAAAATAAAAAAGTATCATTTAAAGATTTAAATTGATAATTGCATTAAACTAACAATCATATATCAAATCCATCGCTGTAGTGAATGCAATGCAATTATTAGCGAAGTCCATTCTATAGCAGTGATGTTTATCCATGTAAAAGGGTCGCCACTGTTGTTGATCAAAAGACCAAAAATATGCAGCTTGATCAATAAAGACCTATGTTATGTTTCAAAGACCACTGATGTGCTTTTAAGACACCGATATGAATCTGCGACCAAATGAAATGCTTCCTTTTTTTTTAAAAGTAAAACATATATTTATTCAAATATTTACATTTTGTTAGATAAACATCGAATACCGGTACCTTATCCCGGCCTCGTTAATATTAGTAGCAATTAATAATCATGGTTAGTAATATGTTAGTAACAATTTAATCAAAAACATATATTCCGGAAATAATCCCAACTCCTGCTGATTGTTTTAATTTTACAATTTTTTTTACAATTTTTGTTTATAAACAAACATGATTGACCTATTTTCGACCACATGTGAATTTAGATTTTTCTAGTTAATACTTTGAGGCTAATTTGACCTCACGGGATTTTACCTACTAGACTATACAATATTACTAAAAAGGACTAGAAATTTTCTGGATTTCGTGCATGTAATGCTTAATCAAATATCAATTAAAGGTAAAAACTAACGTACAGTTTTTCCAATTTGATGATCTATCAAACAAGTACACAATTCTCACAAAACGAAAGGAACTTGACAAATACAATGTATAACAGGTAAATGCAGTAATAAAAAAGATTACCTAGGTATACATTTCTACAGAATATGAAAAATACATATGTAAATGTATAAAGTGTGTGTGTGTGTGTGTGTGTGTGTTTGGGGGGGGGGGTGGTCAAGTGGGATACACTTCCCTTAATAAAAAAGAAGAGAATGAAATGCTTCCTATACCTATATGATATGCTACTAATATCTATGATATGTCGCTAAGACATATGTATTGTTTTCCTTTTTCTAGTTTTTTAGTATTTATGCGCAAATTAGAATAGCGCGAATGTAAACTTCGACTCCGAAATTCTTAAACTTCCCTGTAAACTTACTAGAATATTTTTTGTTTAAATACTACAAACAGATATGTGATGGTTGTCATGTAATTTCATTGATGTATCAATCTAGCAAACCCGGAAGAAATATAGTATTATATTTGGACTTTATAATGGAAGCAACAATATAAGAATCCATAGGCTATTTCCAGTGATAAAGCAATGGTTACTTTCTGTAGAATTTTGTTGTGCACTTTGTTTATTTTTTTTTGCTATGTTTCACTTCTTTACTTTTAAACATGATCAGTTTCAGTTTTCTTGAGATTTGGAATTAACTCTCAGAAACTGACTTACTCCTGGCGACCACCCACAGAATTACTGTAATTTTTTGCTTAAATACAATTTTTTTTATTGCTTAAATACCTATTTTTATAGTTGCAGTTATTGACAACATTTAGAGCTTTTGAAATAAAGTGAAGAAGCTTTCATAAAACATTGAAATATTAAGGCCTTTATTTCTTAAACAAGACTTGCAGCTCAAATTTTTGCTTACAATCTTCACTTTTTGTTCACGTTTCACAAACAAAGTACAAATAATTTTGAACTAAAACTTACACGCGGAAAGTTGCTGTTACTTTTCCCATAGAATAAGCACGATCTCTTTGTAAACAATGCTATATGAACTCTAATATAGTTGAGAGATTTTTACCTTGTCATTTCAGAAGCGGGTTTATTCACATTTTTTTGGTAATCACCCATAATTAGATTACATACCTATCTCGGGAATCAACTTAAATATTTTTCGAGCAGATTAGGTCCCGTGAAGGGTGCCAAGCCTGGAGCAGATCATGCTTACCTTTCCGTGTTACCCGATGATACCCCAAGTCTTTGTTGATGTTCACACTGCTAGTGCTTTAGTTTTCTTACGATTTTGTTTATTTTTGTTTATTTGTTTGTTTTTGTCGTGATGTCTCAAATCGTGTTGGATATAAATTGCCGGGATTTTATATTTTTGATTTTGGAATTTTCCCCTTTTCTCATATTTATTTTATTCGTTGTTCGTTTGCCTGTTATGGTAAAAACATTTAAGAACAATTTAAAACTTATGCATTTTAAACTTCTTGATAAAATATTCTTCAGGTTTCTGAATTTTCATATTAAATATTAGATGAATTGTTTCTATGGTTGTTCTGTAGTACCATCTATCTATTTTTTTTTATTCTGACACTTTTCTTTCTGTAATTTATAATAGTGACTACAATGAACAACAATAAAAGCGTTGTTCCATTGCGTAGTATTGCAATGTATTTTGAAGACTTTGTCTCATTTGCATTTACTCCAAACCCCTTCCTTGTTCATATTTTAAATTATAACATTAATATAACATAATGTTGATTTTGATGACCTTGCTACATAATTGACAACATATCTAATGGTCCCGAACGTACGACAAGTGCAACGAAAGAACTTAATATGAAAATATTAAATATTATTCATGGTAATCTTGTTTCGGTGTTTAGATTCAGAAACAAATTGTGCTTCAATAGACTATCTGAAAAGAAATTAAGATAAACGAGAGGCGTGGTCATGCAATAAAATGTAGAAACCTTTTTTTAACGATTAATTCCGTGCCAATGCATTACTACTGGTGATAAATATAAGTCTGACATTAGCTTAGATAAGTACTAACTTTGCTGTACTTCTTTGTATTTTAAAAATCCTGAATTTGGAAATTCATTCCTTCGTAGACTAGAGGCACACGTACTTACACACAAGAATAAAGGCGCTTACAGTGTAATCTCCCACAAAAGTCGGGGGTAATGTTATCAGTTTCGAAAATGAAATGATGTAAAATCTTAAAACAATGTAAAAAAGTTAAAAATAAATTTTGAAATGCAAAATGACAAATAAACGCTGTGGTGCAAATTCAATTTAAAACAGACAAAATATTAGAATTGAGCAAATCTATTGTTGAAGGCCTCATTGTGACTTCAAGGTGAAAAACAACAATAAATTGCTCATGGTAAGGTTATACCATGGATTTGTTGATTGAGACTCTGACTCATGTGTATTTACTCCAAATCCTTTCCTTTCGGAGCACCTGATGTCACTCTTTTTGAGAGTTCACACTGTTAGTGCTTTAGTTTTTATTGGTCTATTTGCTATGTTTGTGTTGTGTGGTTGTGTAGCGTCTCCGGTCCACCGTCTTCTGGTGTTCTTGCTTTTGCCTTGTCTCTGGACTTTGATTTATGTAATCTTGTTCTTTGTTCCTTCGGTATTCTACTGCCGTTGTTTCATTGTTTAAATTTATAACAATTTAAATACAAACGAACTATTGATGAAAAAATTAAGAAGAGAAATTTGAAAAACAATATAATAAGCCATCTAGGACGCAACATAATACAGATATTAATAAGTCTTCTCTGCTTTTTATATTTATTTTCATTTTTTTAATGTTTTAAAGAATTATTAATATGATGAGAACAAATTAAACTACAGTATTATTCTTTATAGTATATGTGTAGTTGAGATGCCTGGAGTATCCTATGTCACTCTTGTTTTTTTTTTTTGGTAATGTTTATATATTTTATTAGCATGACGTGTTTTTGTATTACCGCCTCCGGTGTTCTTATTTTTCCGCCTTCTGGTTATTATTTTCTAGAATTTGATTTACGTACTCTGCTTGCTCTTGTTTGTTTTTTCGGTATTCTACTACCGTTGTTTTGGATGAGCGTTGGGTCTGTAAGTCTCGGTCAATTTTGTATGTTCAGAGTACATAATTTCATACCAGTTACATTTTACGATAATGCATAACGTTTCAAGCAAAAATAAAAAAAACGTCGAGTTTTGGCGCGATTTCAATATGATCATGAATTATCGGTGTTTATCACGTGACGTACAGACCCAATGCATTGAAGAATCTGATTTCCCGTGACGACATTATTAGGTCACGAGATGGTGAATATATAATAAAAAAAAATCAATGTTAGGCTAAATTCATTCTTGGTCGACTTTTTTACATGAAAACTAAATTAAATATATTTTCAAATATTTCTTTATATGCTTTGTTCGATTAACTAACACTACGAAAGAAAAAAAATCTTCCGTGCTTTTATATATTTGACCTTTTGATTATGTTTATAGTATGAATAATTACTCAAAACTAATGAAATTAATAAACAATGTAGTTAGAAAATCTCTTAGAATAATACGATTCTTTATAATTGTGTTTAATTTTATATTAAACGACCACCAATTGCTAAGGGATAGAATCTATATAAAAAAGACCCAAATACTAAGCTGTTGATCTACTAAATTACACAAATACCCATACAAACAACGGTACATCGCTGGATCTGAAAAATGTTCTACAAAACCAATTTCTAAGATATTAACTTCCATCTTTACAGCCGTCAAATATATTTGATTGCTTGATTAAATAAGACATCATCTTAGTGTTATTTATAAGCATAAGGAGTCCCCTTATCAGTTGATAATCCTAAAATCAAATCATTGAAATATATACTCTTCAAAATAATGTATTCAATGAACAAATGTTCAACAACATATGTATAATTTGAATAACTGTTCACAGAAATACAGTTAGAATATAACTACAAACGACAATACTAATCAATCCATAAGACAGTATCAGGAAAATGCAGTCCATCAATTCTGATACATCTTTTCCTGTAAGTAATGTTGATTTGTCTCCCTTGTTATTAATGTTTCCAACCTTTTGGGATTTAATCTTCATAGCTAGTTTTAGTATGATACTATTTTCTGTGGTTTCTTTGAAATGATACTTTGCAGATATTATTACAAATACCACTATCAGTGCACTAGTTAATATAACGACAAACATCACTGTCAGAAGAAAACACATTGGATTAGATGATGCTGGAATAGAATTAGATACTAAGGTTAAAAATACCACATACGACAAGAGAATAGTTATTGATAAAGATATTCGCTCTCCTGTATCAGCAGGAAGAATGAAAACCAGTGGATTCAGCAGACAAAATAACAAACATGGTAGAATTATCACTACTATGTAATACTTTGGTTCTCGCTGAAGCTCGATTTCAACATTATATGAATAGTATGAATAAACTAATTCTGTCACATATGTCAAATTATTAATTATTCGCCATTGAGAATGCGATTTAAAGAACATATTTTCAAACAAAAAATGTTGGGTTTGTGTAGAAAATTTATATGAGGCTGAGCTAGGACCCCACATTTGAAACCGCAATGTACATGTCTGAGTATCAAAGGGAAACCTACTCACGTCTGAGGGACATTTAAACTCCATTACATCACCAGGAGCATACACAATTAATCCATAATTCTGTACTATAGCTGTAAAATCTTTTCCATGACCCACTGGCTCCATATCTGTTGCGCTATTAGTCAAATAAACAGTCGGTGTCCATATTTTGTTTGATGAAATTTCAATGTATTCAACTCCGCCATATGTTTCCGGATTCCATGATAGTGACGTGTCATTCCACAACATTATTACACTTCCCACTACTGAAAGAATTTCGTCCACTTCTTTAAAGAAGTTGATTGACTGCAGGAAAAATGACATTTCGATTTCGAACGGTTTTGAATAATTATCTGACGGACGAATTTCCTTATCATAATGGTCAAATAATTTATGATGAAGATTTTTTAAGTCTTCTATGGACTGTCCAACTATTAATTCATTATACATAAGCAAGAAAAGCAGACAATGTTCAAGAATTAACATTATATCAATTTCGTCGTGAAAAAAAACTAATCCGTTTTATGATTTATTTATATTCAAATGAAACGTTGACAAAGTAGTGCGTTCGTTCTTTATAATCTATTTGAACAGTAAAACCCATTATCAACGGATTTTTATGTTGGAACAATTTATATCCATTTACATTGATAAGTTGAAATAAAAAAAGCTATTTGCCTGATTTGCAAATACATTTAATACAACTTAACCATTTCAATAAACGATTCAATTCTATTTACAAAGTAAATGTCGTTACATTATGTGGTAATTGGAACTGGACAGCACTTTAAATATCTCACAAAATGATGTGTTACTTGAAAAAAAGTAATACTTTTCGATAAAACATTTCAGGATTAAGTAAACAATTAAATATTAAACGTTTCATTAACTATTCTTGCCAACTCTGTTATCCGTTTTGGTTCTACTAAATATTATATATGTTGCGTTAAGCACTCATTATTTTAGAATATGGTGTTTTTTTACGATGGCCGATATCGGACAGCAATTTTATTTTGGTACAAAGTCAATTTTCTGTTTTAGGTTGTGTTTTATAAAATTACTTTTACTTTGTACAAAAACTTCCGCTGGTTTCTTTGAAGAAGCACTCTTCCTTCATCTAAAAAGTAAAAATGCTTGTGTTTTAATGGAGACACATTCTTTTTTTTAAATCTATAAAATGCTTCTGTTTTTTGTAGTAGCTTTAATTTTATAAAAAGTAAAAATGCGTCTGTTTCATTATATAAACACTTTTACCTTTATAAAAATAAAAATGCTTCTGTTTTCGTAAAATCACTTTTACTTTAATGAAAGGTAGATTTGTTTATGGTTTTTTGTAGAATCACAAACTGTTTTCGCAGTTCAGTACCGTGACCGTCTCTTACTGGGTTGCCCAAAATTAATAATTTAATTCATAATTAAACTCATATATGTGTATAAGCATAGATACAGGTAACAGATACACCGTTTAATACAACTGACTAAAACCTATCGCCTTCACGGAGCAGTCAGTTTTTTCACCACTTGAAACCCAAAATTTAATTCATAAAGGACAACTCAGTGGAAATCGGCCGTGACCTTAAAAAAAGATAATATTTTTGCTTCTGCAAAAAAAAAAATAATAATAAATAAATCAAAGCGCTGAAAGCTGGAGTGCTGCTTAGGCAGTTATCTTTGAAATAAGAAAAAAATTGAAACTTGATATTTAAAATCAAAATATTCAGTCCAAAAGCTGTATCTCATCTAGTAACACCAATAAACAGTATGTCAAGTAGTTACAGAAAAAAACTCAGGAAACCAAAAAGTTAACAGACAAACAAAGGGTATACCATAATACGTCTGTCTTTTGAGAGAACATAAAAAATGTTCACTCAAGTCACAAATGATGTCTATCACTAGAATAAACATATCAACCTAAAATTACATGCATACTGACTGGCCAAAATGGGAAAAATCATTCAACAAAAACATTAATGAACATGAAAGGGCAAGTAAAGAAATAAAACTTAGTTTTGTTTCAGGCTAATAAATTGAATTTAAGGGCTTCATAAGAATATGGATGGTTAAAATGCATCGTGCTCAAGCATCTTGACCATCCCTTTTATAACGATGCACTTTAATTCAATTAATTACTCTGAAACATACTTTAAACTACAACAGAACTTTGCACTGTGAACAGTTAAACTATGGAATTATCTTCATATTATCCGCCTGAATCTATCATGGAAGCACCATCATAAATACTGGGGAGAACAAGATATTTATGATAATTATTAAATAATGCGGATCCACATATAACAACAGGAAATAACAGGCATGGAGTACAGTAAACGGTACTAACCTTTTCCTAAATACTATCAATAGATATTGCCAGGCATCGATTGATATGGATTTTTTTCTGGGTTCATGAAAACAAGTACACATGGAACATTTGTAGGCTTGAAATATTAAAGGGAATTTCAAGTACTATGCATGCAGTATTATGGAACAGGCACTTGATACCTTACATAGGATGTGGGTGCTACCACTATATCATCACCCCCTTTTGATACTAGTGACATACATGTAGTTTAGAGTACACAGTCAAAGAAACATGTATCACAAGAACCCTATTAGATTTCCCCTAAAAGCATGCAATGTAGTTGTTACGTCTTGCCCTCGACATAATGAACGGTTTCTCCATCCATTAGTCTATTTAATGCTTACTGATCCGCCGTTGTGATATTGTACACCAACTGCAATGATTTATCCATGATCAACGATTTGCAACAAAAGAGGAAATCGCTGCAAGTGATGAAAAATCAGCAAGCAACCAGTTCCCCCGTTGTAGCAAATCAAATCCTGAATTATTCTTTCAGTCATTTCCTCTTCGCTTCAACCCCTATTATTTTGTTATCTCTTCAGAAAATATTAAAAAACTTGGTCTAGCTCACTTCCCAAGATGTTTATGTATCTTTTCAAAAATATCATGAGTCCCATCCGATTACATTCCGTTTAATTGGGAGCAATCCTTTTTGTGGAGAAATGCACTATTTTGTCAACTCCATTGACCATGCAACGAAAATAAACTTCGGAATTCTCTGGATTTAGATAAGGAATATATCCCAGAGTTCCTTGATTACGTCACTTGTCTGTTTGTTGCTGTATGGTAAACCCTAGACAGTTCCGAATTTTGTTTATTCCAAATATAAAAGTTTGTGGAGTTGACATATTTAGGTGCCGTAAATACATATGCGCGCACACCTGTCTTCAAGAAATCAAACTTGATTTCGAACCTTTTTTAAATAGATGTAAACATTAAAAACTTCAAGACACAGTGAAAGAAGCAAAGCGTCCACAGCGATAGAAGTATTTACTTCGGTATTTAGTCATTTACTACGTTTCGAAACATTTTTCCATTCATGAAAACTTGTAAAATATTACAGCGCATCGCGGGAATTTTTCATGCATGTGAACCGAATCGCGAATGGCGAATGTCAAATTAAGCTACATTTTCACGCTGTATTTTTGTTTTAACTACACATTCTTTCCATTTTAGCATTTTTCAAATAAAACAATTAGAATGTGTGCAGCAGTCTTTGCTATCTTTAATTCTTGACACCCAGACATGAACTATGTTATGTGTATTTGTGAGGTACATCTGGCTGTTTATTTCGTCTGGAGACAATGCAACAGTATAATGCTGCCTAAGCAGCACAATAAAAAACAGAAAGAAATTTACTTTTAACAAATCTAAAAGTAGTTCTACGAAAACATAAGCATTTTCACTTTTTTATAAAAGTAAATGTGTTTCCATAGAAGAATAGAAGCCTTTTCAGAAAAGGTGTTTCTGAAAAAAAAATAAAAAGATAGATTATATTATACCTTTTCCAAGAAGCAAAAAGTGCGTCTGCAGAGAAACGAGATGCAGGTTTACTTTGACAGGAGTAAAAATGTTTCTATTAAAATATCCGTAGAAGCAAATTTACCTTTTACAAAAGTAAAAGGTCTGTCTGATATCATTTTCTGAATTTTTTTTTTTGCCATCATCGAATAACTGTGCTGGTAAAAATTCTAGGCGACTAGGCGACTTACAATAGTCCAACAGCTGAAGTATCGAAGCAGTGGAAATAGTTATATCAAAGTTCCCGTAGGTTAACTATCTGCAGAGAACCATTTCGACAGAATTGAAATTGAAAAACATGTTTTTGGCACTACATGAAACAGAATTTTCATTTTTCATGAATATCGTATCATTAGTGAATATATAGCATACAAGGAGTATGTAACATTTTGTTCCTTTTCTAAATGAGTCGAAATGCACATATGTAGAAATTAAATAAACAATTTTAACTTCGGTGTTTTGTTATTTACTAATGAAGGTAGGTGTAAAACGACGGCAGTAGAATACCGAAGGAACGAAGCACAAGATTACATAAATCATAGTCCAAAGACAATGCAAAAACAAGAACACCAGAAGACGGAAGACCAAAGACACCAAATACCAATAAAACACACAAACACTACATATACAACACAAAAAACTTGAGCACTAACAGTGTGAACTCTGAAAAAAAAAGAAAAAAAGAAAAAAACAGAATGATAGAGTAAAATGAGGGTACTTGAACTTACTATGAGGTATGGTGAAAGCTCGTTGTTGAAGGCCACATGGTGACAGCAAGATGAATAACAACAATGAAAGTGTTGTTCCTTTGCTTGTTTTTACCATGTATATGTAGAGATTTTGTCTCATGTGCATTTACTCCATATCCTTTCATTGATCATTTACGACAGGAGTTTGTCTCTCCTGCAGAGTGGATTCCCCGTGCGATAGATATTTTACGAATGGATATAGAGTAAATGAACATGAAACCATAAAACATATGTTAACTCCAACTGCAATAATTTTAATGAGCTGTATGGCCATTTCGGAAATTTATTCCTCATCAGCAGCACTAGAACCCAAACAAAGGAAATCCATAATTTCAAAAAATGTTTATAATGCATAAAACCAAACGAAATCCGAATAATCAGTTATATCAAATATAACTAAGGACAAAACTACAATGGAGG
>MJUU01064695.1:19882-36221 GCA_002080025.1 Modiolus philippinarum | reverse complement strand
AGTAATGACCGTGTAAATTACAAAAGTTGGTTTTCAAGCCATCCGGTCTTGGCATATTTGCAGGAATTTCCAGAAATTTGGTCCACCATATAACTCTGGATTCCAGGATAATGACGTATCATTCCAATACATTACAAGAGACCCCACTATAGTAAATGTCTCGTCCATTTCTTGGAAAGAATTTATTGACCCTAACATAAAAGTACATTCTATTTCCAAAGGACTGGTGTTATTTTTCCTTGGACAAATGTTCTTATTATAATCAGTAAATTATTTGGTATGTAGATTTTTCACATCATGTAAAGATTGACTCATGGAAAATCCTATATAAAGATTTACCAAAGTCAGTAATCTGATGAGTAAGTCCACTGACGGAATTTCAGAATTGAAACAACATGTATTCATATACAATCACAGATCCATGGAAAGTCCGATATATAGATTTACCAAAGTCAGTAATCTGATGAGTAAGTCCACTGGCAGAATTTCAGAATTGAAACAACAGGTATTCCCATACAATCACAGATCAATGGAAAGTCCGATATATAGATTAACCAAAGTCAGTAATCTGATGAGTATAAGTCCACTGACGGAATTTCAGAATTGAAACAACATGTATTCACATACAATCACAGATCAATGGAAAGTCCGATATATAGATTAACCAAAGTCAGTAATCTGATGAGTATAAGTCCACTATCGGAATTACAGA
Organism: Modiolus philippinarum; assembly: GCA_002080025.1. Lineage (NCBI taxonomy): Eukaryota > Metazoa > Mollusca > Bivalvia > Mytilida > Modiolidae > Modiolus > Modiolus philippinarum. Next base: position 35,509 of record MJUU01064695.1, on the reverse strand, counting down.
ATTCAAACAACATGTATTCACATACAATTACAGATCAATGGAAAGTCCGATATATAGATTTACCAAAGTCAGTATCTGATGAGTAAGTACACCGACAGAATTTCAGAATTGAAACAACAGGTATTCCCATACAATCACAGAATTGAAACAACATAATTGAAACAACATGTATTCATATAGAATCACAGATCCATGGAAAGTCCGATATATAGATTTGCCAAAGTCAGTTATCTGGTGAGTAAGTCCACTGACAGAATTACAGAATTGAAACAACATAATTGAAACAACATGTATTCATATACAATCACAGATCCAAGGAAAGTCCGATATATAGATTTACCAAAGTCAGTGATCTGATGAGTAAGTCCAATGACGGAATTTCAGAATTGAAACAACATAATTGAAACAACATGTATTCATATACAATCACAGATCCATGGAAAGTCCGATATATAGATTTACCAAAGTCAGTAATCTGATGAGTAAGTCCACTGACGGAATTTCAGAATAGGAACAACATGTATTCACATACAATCACAGATCCATGGATAGTTCGATATATTGATTTACCAAAGTCAGTAATCTGATGAGTAAGTCCACTGACGGAATTTCAGAATTGAAACAACATGTATTCACCTACAATCACAGATCCATGGAAAGTCCGATATATTGATTCACCAAAGTCAGTAATCTGATGAGTAAGTCCACTGACGGAATTTCAGAATTGAAACAACATGTATTCAAATACAACCACAGATCCATGGAAAGTCCGATATATAGACTTACCAAAGTCGGTAATCTGATGAGTAAGTCCACTACTGGAATTTCAGAATTGAAACAACATGTATTCACATACAATCACAGATCCGTGGAAAGTCCGATATATAGATTTGCCAAAGTCAGTAATCTGATGAGTAAGTCCACTGACGGAATTTCAGAATTGAAACATCATGTATTCACATACAATAACTGATAAAAGTAGTGTGATGATAATTCTAAAAATAGGCGGATTATTGTTTATCTGATTGGTTGTATCGTTTCTGCTGGAAGTGCATACATTTGCAACTGTTTCATAATATTGACAGATGTCAGGAAACATGTAGCATATGCACTGAGCAACGCTAATTGTGTTTGAGAAGTAAATTCAACGCACTAATGTACATGCAAATTGATTTGTATTAAATAAGTAAACAAATCAAAAACAGTCTATTAGAATATAATACACTAGAGGATCATATTGATTTTGCTTCCACAATTCTTACTTGAAATAATGAAATTCACTGTTAATTCTGCAACTTTGGTATTTTTTTATTTTGAAAACACTGGGCCGATGCCATTGCTGGTGGACCAGAGGTCCCCGAGGGTATTCACCAACTAAGTAAAGAAATACTTTTCTAACATGAAAATTTTACCTTGCGTTTTATAGAAATTTACTGTTTTATCAAAATTCTACCCACTTAAATAATGAGGCTTCTTTCCGTGTATTGCACTTGTGGATGTCCTTGGTACTAGATTGGCCTCCTATTTTGTGTTTTAGGTGATGAGTACCTCGTCCAGATTATTGAGGGATAATGGCTTTCCATTTTATTTTATTCTAATGCTGCTGATGAGAGGTGAAAATTTCTACGACAGGATATGGCGTAAATGAACATGAAAACATAACACATGTGTTAACTCCAACAACAATAATTGAAATGAGCTGTATGGTCATTTTGGAAATTAATTCGTCATCAACCCAAACATAGGAAATCCATAATTTCAAGAAATGTTTAAAATGCACAAAACCAAACGAAATCCGAATAATCAGTAATATCAAATATAGCTAAGGACAAAACTACGATGGAGGGAGTTAATCCTTAGGTTTTAGAATTTTCATAAATTTAGATAATAGTTATTGAACAAAGTGTACACATAAGATACTATCTCATGTAAAAGTACAACATATGTAAGAAAAATAAAGAGCATACATCTCTAGCACGAGGAATTGTTTTACCAACTCCACACTGCATCAAAAGAACAAACTCATGTATTAAAAATTTTACGAAAGGATATGAGGTAGATGAACTCCAACTGCAATGATTTTAATGAGCTGTATGGCTCACGTGTACACGTGTAAAACACGTGTACAGCATAAAAAAATTTACTGTTTATTCTGCAACTTTGGTATTTTTGTATTTTGACTTATTATTTAGGTATTCGAAAAATTTAGGGATTATATTCCCCACAAAAATTATTTTCCGGGCATTTTGCACACCGGTTTTGGTATTGTTTATATGTCACTTCCAAGTTGGGTAAAGCAGATGTGGATTCTCAAAACCTCAACTGAACTGAACCACTGCAACAGTTTCAAAACATTTGATTTTTCTACTTTTATATCACTCTCCCACATAATTGGTTAAAGTAAGTACTTCCCGATTTAATACTGATATAAGTCTTTCTGTACTAAAAATGGTGAAAAGGATATTCATTTTTAGTGTAGGAAAAGATGGGCCTTTTAATCATCATACTGATTCACACAAAATGGATACAGAGGAGGATGTCATTGCAATACAATAATTGATTTCTGCGGGATAACATATTTGTAGAATTTGGAGGACAAGATTTCAATCAGACAAAAGGGAAACCTAATTGTGCGCCACTTTTAGCAGATTTGTTTATTTATTCGTATGAAGCGAGGTTCATACAAGGGTAAGTTTAGAAAAAAAGACAATAAGCTAGCAAAGTCCTTTTATTATAGCTTCCGTTACAGAGATGATATTCGTTCATTAAACAGTCCTCAATTTAAGGGTAACTTTCATCTTTTCATCTTAGAAAATGACATTAACCAATCCGCTATCAAACAGATCTTTCAAAACAATATATGTGTCACTGATAGCGTGACGGGTGTGGTTAGCGGGGCAGGGCATGCTTACCCTTACGGAGCACCTGATGTGACTCCCGGTTTTCATGGGAATTCTCACTGTGAGTGCCTAAGTTCTAAATATTATCTTTTTTTTTCCTGTACATTGTAGTTGTCTCACGTCCTTGTTTTGTTTTTGTTTTTTTTTTTCTGTTGTCGTTTTCGTCATGTCTTTTGACTTCGATTTTTGTGGTCATCGCTTCCCTTGTTCCTTCTGTATTCTACTGCCGTTGTCTCATATATATATATATATCTATATATTTCAGTGGATGAATGAAAAGTATCTCTTGATTTCATTGGATGTTTAAGAAGTTTCTCATGATTTAATTGGATGTATAAGAAGTATCTTGATTTGATTGGATGTATAAAAAGTATCTAATCATTTAATTGGATGTATAAGAAGTATCTCATGATTTGATTGGATGTATGAGAAGTATCTCATGATTTGATTGGGTGTATAAAAAGTATCGCATGATTTTATAGAATGTATAGAAGTATCTCATGATTTAGTTGGATGAATGAGAAGTATCTTTCGATTTAATTGGATGTATAAGAAGTATCTCATGATTTGATTGGATGTATAAGAAGTATCTCATGTTTTATTGGATGTATGAGAAGTATCTCATGGTTAAATATGGTGTATAAGAAGTTTCTTATGATTTAATTGGATGTTTAAGAAGTATCACTTGATTTGATTGGATGTATAAGAAGTTTCTTTTGATTGATTGGATATAGAAAAGTATTTTATTGTTTTTATTTGGCGTAGAAGAAGTATCTTATGATTTGACTGGATGTAAAAGTATGTTTTGATTTAATTAAATGTAGACGTCTTGGGTGTAGAATGAGTTTCTCTTGATTTCATTGGACGTATAAAAGTATTGTAAATTTGATTGGATGTATAAGAAGTGTCACGGTTTGATTTTTATGTAGAAGAAGTATCACACGATTAGATTGAATGTAGTACAAGAAACAACCTTATATCAAAACTATTTTTACTAGAAAAAAAGCATCTTATTCTAGAACTTTAATTTTCAAATAACACTTTTCTAAAACGCTTTATTCTTTTGAGGAAATTCCAAATACACAGATACGCTCAAATATATATTGGCAGCTGCTAATGCCATAATACATAAATTGGTAAATTTATCTAAAATGTTAAAGCGTTTTAATTGGTGTCAATAACACAATGTTTACGTCAGATTTAATTACATTGACATTGTAAAACATTATTTTGCCTGCGTTTATGTCGTCAGTAACCACGTAAAGCATGTTTAATACAGGAATTCGTTCAAAAACAGGGTATAAATAAACGCTTACATGCTAGCTTTTAAAAAAATAAAGGTAAAAACAATATTTGCTGAGCCACTTTTTAATCAGTATGGGATTTGCTGAAGAAGAATTTATAAAAGTTCTTTCCATTTTGGTGGCGTTGTTCGCAATTCTCTGTTCTGCTGGATACGAACGGGACGAACCAGATGGATATGACTGGTAATTCCAATGATATGTAAGTTTAAACATGTTATTTTGTTAAAGTGTTTGTGAACACAGAGTTACAAAACGTAAAATATGTTGTACCCAAGGTAGCAGTCCTGTGGTAGGGGGAATATTCCTACTTTTGTTGAACTAGATTACTCTTTATTTAGGGGCCGACTCCAACCTGCCGTTGCATGCAAAACCCGTCATGTGATAAAACCGTATATCCAAAGCAAGAAAACGATTCAAGTGCTATAGTTAATATGACACTTCTCGATAATAGATCTAATCTTATGTATACATGTAAATTCGTTATACACACAAATTATTACACCGTTCCATCGTGCTGGTCATTCCACCACTGAACTTGCAAAATTTCAATGTCATTCGTACTTCTTCATATCTCTGAAAAAGTAGTTCTGTGGTTAGTACATGTCATATGCATTTAAGAGGGTTCGCTACTCCATTTGGAAATACATAGTATTTCTAATTAACCTGATATTTTATAAGAAAATTAAATTTAAAGTAATTTAAGGGGAAAATGATAGGTTGATGGTCTCGTTTTTGATATTTAAGTGATTGAAAATTTGGCGGGAAACTGAACTCCTCTGATTTTTCATAGGATTAATATTAGCACGGTTTGACCAGGAATGAAAGTGACAGAATAAATAGAATTCAATGAAGTTCTTACAGAATGTTCACAAAGATGCATAAAATGAAAATATGGAAAAAAATAAGGGGTTTAATGGGCAAAAAAGTATAATGCTTTTAAATGGATAAAATCCGAGGATTCCGAAAAAATCTGACAGAAACCCCAAAACATTAGGAGCGAACCTTCTTAATGGACCGTTTCTAGGAATAACCCTAATACAAACAACGGTAGGGACTCTCTCATAAACAACAATAATATAGCGAAAATACAAATTACCACGTGCACGATTTTTTCAATGCAATACCTTCGGATATTATTTATTGTAGTGCAAGTTTGATTCTTCCACGTCAGAGTTTTTAAAATGGCCAAATTATGTTTAAATTACAAATGGAATTCAATAACTTTGTGCTAACATATCCCAAGACTACATATTGGTTAAACATGAATTTTTGAAAACATGAAAAAAGGGGATAACAGGACACATCCACAATGGCTGGAAAATCAATTAAATGTCACAATTTGTCAGGAAACTACACAGGAAAAACACAAATAAGACAACAGGAAAACATAAATAACGATATGAGCTCGGGAAAGCCGGGCTTGGTACCGGCAATAGCAAAATGAGAGCCCGCTCAATACAAACCCTTTCACTTTGATAGAAGCATTTAGTCACAGTACACATTAAAAACCACGATCCTTCCACATTTGAGCAACCCGACGAGCGGTTACAGCTGCACTAAAATGACATTTTGGTATTTTTTAAAAGGAAAACTTCTAATGACAGAGCTTTGAATTAACTGTACTTTTTTACTCTCTTGCAGATGGCAATTTTGAATAAAGAACAGAATGGTTTTCAGATGTTTCGATTCAAAGCTTGTGTACTCTCCAGTTATGTAGATCCATTATTGTATATATCTAGCTATATAAACTATATCAAAAATAAAAATATATGCAAAAAGACAACTTCTTACTGAAGCCCAGTAATCATAAAGCTATGAACAGAGGAAATTACAGAAGACCATCATGTTGCTCCACCATAATTCCTTGGGCGAGCAAGTCAGAGCTAAACTGAAATCTTAAATCAAAAATATATAAAAAACCACGGTGCTGACTGTTTATCACCCACTAATAACTGTACATTAGCAATATGAATAATATATAAAGGTAAATATCCTATGTTAGATAAAATCTGAAAGACGCTGTCTATAAAGAGGGATTGCAACAAATGGACATCGCAGAGAATGACATTACTCATTCAAATGTGTTCAACTTATTGCCCGAAGAATCATTTCTACGGTAGCCAAGAATTGAGAAAGGCATTAGGATTTTGATATTTCTACTTGTATTTAATTTAATTAAATTTTTTATTGGTATTAGAAAATGTATGTGTTTGTATGTCCTCATACCGATTGTTAGGTCACTTGTATGTCCTCATACCGATTGTTAGGTCAATTGTATGTCCTCATACCGATTGTTAGGTCAATTGTTCTGTTCTTATACCGATTTTGAGGTCAATTGTCCTGTCCTGATATATGTACCTAATTTTGAGGTAGTTTAATGGGTTAATAATATTTGGTGCAATGTTATCGATACCTTCTGAAAATTTTCCATTTTAAATTGAAAATAAATGCGGATAAACATTGTATTTTTTTCTGTCAGTATGAGTAAGTCAAATACCAGAATATATAAAAAATGAATAAGATACTTGTATTAATATTTTCAATTTTTTTGGTAAGTTGATGCGCCAGTTGATGTTATATTGTACGACCTGCTGCAGTCGATGCTAGACTGTCGTGTTCAGATATGTGCTAATTGTTTGGAATATTAAGTATTATTTCAGCTAAATGTCAAATAGGGGGTGGCACATCAAAAATTTAGATTCTGTATTTTTTGGCTAAGTTGTATTCATTTGGTCATGAAAACCAATCCCAAAAAGTTTTTGCATTCGTACATGTATTGGTCTCGAGATAATTTTTGAACAGACGTCATTCATTTCTTTTGATCAAGTGAAACCAGACGAATCATCGAAAATCCATCTTAACCTATTTTGATTGATAAATTTGCTCATGGCGTAGCGATTCATCCCAGAAAGATACAAAATAAGTCAATGGTTTGTTAAAAAGGAAATGGGCCTCACACTTTTAACTTCACCCTAAAAAGCAAAACAATATTTTACTATGATGCATGAGTAAATATCATTGTTGAAGATTCATGGTGGTTTCAAGATGAAGAAAAACACAAAAATTGTTGTCCATTGCTTGACTTTACCGTGTATTTGTAGAGACTTTATCTCACATGTTTATTTAAGCCTGGAAATTGTCTCTCCTGCAGTGTTGAGTACGTACGTAAAAAGAATACCCGTGAAAGAGATGTAAATTCTAATTGAACAAATGTTTAATGAGCCAACATCTTATCATTTTATTAGGCCAAGATTTCTTACAATTGACTTACTGAGTGCCCTATGGATGTTTATATATTGTGATTGTCTTCTATTGATTTGTTATCGGGTAACGGATGACAACGATTGTAGAATACTTTGCCTGTTAATTGTATGTCTGTTGACGATTCAGAAACCTAACACGGATGTAACGTTGCTCGACGTCTAGCAATGAATGCCAGTCAAATCGGTGGTACGATATGTCTTGGACTTACTGTGAGGTATGGCGTTGTTCCATGACTTTGCTGAGTATCTTCTTTAATGTACATTTACTTCATATCCTTGCATTGTGTATTCACCTCTGTACGATTTGTCTTATACATGTTATAAGACAATTACATTCAAATTGTCAACATAATTGAATGATTTGAAGGCTTTTCAGTTTATTTTGCTTCATTAAACAGTTAAATCCTGTGGTGTTTTTTCGAGCAGATATTCACTCAAAGTGTCTGATCCCCGTATTGTTTGTTCTGTATTCTTCTTTTTAAATTAAGCAATATCAGTACATTATTTAAATACCCGATGGCGTCAATCGTAGATTTGACGGTCAAAATGCAGTAGCGGATCCTATAAACGGATATTTTGACCGTAAAATTAAGATTGACGCCCTCGGATATTCAAATAATGCAATGTTACATGTATTGCGATCCTAATGCAATAAAACGATTTTATATTCCATTTTTGACTTGTGTTTGTCTTTGTAACCCTATTAGGAACCAGACTAAACAGGGAATCTGATTTGTCCCAGGTGTGTAGATGGTCGAATAGGCCGTCACTTTTGACCAATTAAAAACTTCGTTATATAACAACGACAGTAGAATACCGAAGGAACAAAGCACAAGATTACACAAGTCCAGAGACAAGGCAAAGGCAAGAACACCAGAAGACATTATATAAATGTTGTATTAGAATAATGTTCCTGTGCATACATGGTGATTGAGAATGATCTTATCAAATCGTGTCATTGGTGAGGGGGTTGAAACCAATTTTTTTAGAGGGATCAACCTCGCTCATAATTCTGACCTTACCTGTATTTGGCTTTTCCTTGGGATACTTTTGGTTATGTGATTTGGTTTATTGTCTACAAAATGTTTTGATTTGATCTACAGTGAAGATGTCGAAATGGCCATTTAAAAAAAGAAAATTATTTGTTAGACTTCGGTAATTAGTCGCTTCCCTTGTTCCTTCGGTATTCTACTGCCGTTGTTTTAAGCCAACACTTTACAAAGTTAAGCATACGGTGACAGAATTGTTTGGGTCGACCCTTTTTCTCTGTTGTTAGGGCAGATACTTTGCGATGATATTAGCTGATATATTGTGAAGTAACTTGTACCAAGTTAGAAAAAAAAAGATAATAGGAAACACCTAAGAAAGTCACATGCAACAATTCACCAAGGAACCGCACAAGAAAAACACAGATCAAAAAGAAAAAAGTAAAAACTAAAACAACGATAGAAACTCGGGACAGCTGCATGGACTGAACAAACTTACGACACAAGCGCGTTACATTGACTTTAATATGCTCAATGTTAGTGATGTACTTTCAAAAAATAATTTTGTGAAATTAATAGCTGAATATCCAACATCAATGGTCAGAACAAAATCAATACTTAGCAAGTTGTAATAAAAAACAAGAGGACAACAGTCTAACAAACTTGAATTGGAATCCTTAACACAACTGATATGTAACATACCGATTTATAGAAATTTACTGTTTTCATCAATTTTCTAACCCAATATAAAAAAAAACTCAGGCTTCATTCCGTGTATGCATTTGTTACTGGATTTGACCTCCTATATCGAAACGTTTGGTAGTGAGTACTTTTCCGAAATAATTTCGCTCATTATGGTTTTCCGCAATATATGGTTTTAATGCTGCTGATGTTAGGTTACTCCTTGAAGCATGTGTACAGCATAACATAATTTACTGTTTTTAATTTGCAACATTGGTGTTGTTTTCAATTTACCCTTCCCATCCTATTTTATCCTCTTTTTCATGTAGTTTGAAATAAAAAAAAAATCTACTGATTCCCTGATTTCTGATTCGTGCTTTAACCTTTTGTTGCATATTTAGGAAATTGACATTTGACACCTGAGCTTCATATATGATAAACATCATTCTTCCCCAGCGTTTGAAGTGTTAATTTGTGACTGTAGAGCATGTAATTCATACAACGCTTGTTTGAAAGAGTAAAAATACTTCTTAATCAGGAATATATTCAATATAACAACAATAGAAGCGTTGTTCCTTTGCTTGATTTTACAATGTATTCGTAGAGACTTTGTTTCATGTGCGTTTACTGCATTTCCTTTCATTCATTATATATTCAACCATTGTTACTTTCGTCCCTTTAGAAAGTTTGGGCCCAATAGAATTAGTTTAACCCCGCTGCAGCAGGTTTGTATCTGTCCTAAGTCAGGAAGTTCATTTAGCCTTTGTGTGTATTGTCTGTGTCCTGTTTATTTTATGTCTATATAAGTCAATTTATGTAGCTGACTTGTCTTTGTTTCCTTCGGTAGTCTACTTTATAACGAAAAAAAATGTTTCAGCTTGATGCATTCTGGTTTGTGATATTAGCATTTCACTGTCTTGCGACCTGTCGTCGTCGTCGTTGCTGTCGGACATTTCCGTAATGGAAGGGGAAGGTGTGGCGCGCCATACAACCTGTATGACCCATTGTTTCTTTTGAAATGCCTGTACAAAGTCAGGTTCATTGCGGTCGACAATTTTCCGGTTTTTTTCCACCCGCTGTGTCTTTTTGTCCTTTGGACTTCGGCTCTTCACAATTCTGTTCGGCAATTTTGTTATTACCTTTGTCATAAAAACACTTACATGAATGTATCTTATATTCCCTTATACCTTACAGTCAAATATCCAAAATAGGTATCCTGTTATTCTCAACCACATGATGTTAGCGTAATTTGTCGACAAAAATTTTCTGTCAATAGCTTATAATGACCAAAAATGCACTGATGTGTTCCTCATCTAGACATCAAAGTGCCCTACGGAGAAGTGAATCATATTTAGACTTTTTTTTATTTCTTTTAACATATAACTAGGACCAATGTCAAAAGTGAAGCAAATATTTAGAAATTATATAAAATATTTATTTTTTATCCAAATATATGTCTGATGTGTCGAAGACTGTAAAACCTTTCCATCTTTTACACTACAACAAAAAGCATTTTCGATGGTGTCCACTTCTCGATAACCAATCTGGAAAAAAATAATATGTTAGTAACTATCATCCGCATATAAGACTTGATATTAACCAAAGCCGTCATGTTAAAATGTCTGAAATGGTGTTGTACTTGTGAAAAACTGAAATTCTTTCACATTTTTATAATAAGTTTGAAAAAGAAAGGAAATGGGGTAAATGTCAAGGAGACAACATCCCATATCCAGTTTAAACGACCCAAAACAAAGCATCTAGGGGTCACCATACGGTCTTCAACACAGTGAGGAACCTCACACCATAAAGCAAGCCCTAAATTGCCCCAAAAAGGCAAAAAAGTAAATAAATCAATGGAAACAAACCACATCCAATAACCCAAATATCAAGAAACTAAAATTTTATAAGAAGACAAGGACAAGCCAATGCCCAACATATATGCATTCCTGACTTAGGACAGGCGCACAAATTGCGGTGTTGAATAACAAAACACCAAAATACAATTATTTTCTGCATTTCGACAACTTATGTCTGAATCAACAAATAAAGGGTATAAAGTAATAAATCTACATGGGACAAATTTCCTATGAATACATGATAATATTAAGCAAATGAATCAAAGTTTTCATTGTTGTTCTTCATTTTGACGTCACCATGAGGCCTTCAATAAAGAGCACACGCTTTTTACTGTTTTCGTGAATGTATACATATATAGATGTTAAAAAAATGCTTCAAACACTAGCAATGTTATCAGTAGAACTATGGATGGAAGGAAACGTGACCAGATGTCTATGTCTTATTGGCATTTATTTAGTAGCAATCGACTCTTTCTAAACATAGTCAATGTTTGACTAATTCCATTTTCATACAGATCAGATTAAGTAGACCAAAACATAAAAAAAAACAAATAATAGACCTGATGGCAAACATACAATCTAAAGTACCTAAAATGACAATGATTAATATCTTAATGGATTTTATTGTGTAGATTTAACATAGAAATAACTATTGAATTGAATACATAACATGCACTATGTATCACTATGTTGAATTCGAGCAGTTTTTCAAGTTCATTTACCGTAACGGAAGGGGGTTGGCATGCCATTGAACCGGTTTAAGCCACCATTATTTCCTTTTAAAATGCCTGTACCAAGGACCAATGCGGTCGACAGTTTTTTCCATTGTTTTTTCCGCCTGATTTGTCTTTTTGTCTCATGGATTTCGGCTCGATACAGCTCTGTTTGGTAATTTTGTTATTACCCCCATTTATATCAAATGACTAAATACCGAAGTTACTGTAAATTGATTTCATTTTTCAAATGATTTCATTGGTCAAATTCCCAAAGGTATCAATCTCAGACAACCTTTTATACTGATATATAGTTCATTAATGAATACATATTTCCGTGACTTAATAGAAACTATTATGGGCAACGAAAAACAACTATCAATGTTAGACATAATAAAATACCAAAGTAACTGTGAATTTAGTTTCTGCATATGTGCATTTCGACAACATATGTCTCTTCCGTACAGATCAAATAAAATCATTTGGAAATCCATAACAAAATATGTGTAAAAGCTGATAGAGAAAAAAAATCCCAACAGGGTTAAATCAGCTACGGACAGAGCTATACAGGAAGGAGATACTCCTTACAATGTTAGGTTTACTTAAATTAATCCCAATAGGGTTAAATCAGCTACGGACAGAGCTATACAGGAAGGAGATACTCCTTACAATGTTAGGTTTACTTAAATTTATATATTGAACATTTTCAAATAAAATAGGTTTTCGGCCCAGCACCGAAGTACTGACGACTGGGTTAGTATCAATTCAAATCGATTCAAAACTCATCTCTCAAAATTGTAAGTAGATCATATAACAACGGGATAATGGGAATATCAGTAAGATAGCTTCATACACCTTAAAATAAACACTAACATCAGGAGCAGATCCAAGGAATTTGAGAAAGGGGTTCCAATTAGGAGGGGAAAGGAAATTTCAGGGAGCGGAGCAAGGCGCGAACATGTTTGGGATATTTCTTGGTAAAACATCAGGATATTCATAAAAAAATAAACGATTGTCCGGAAAAGGGTGTTCTAACCCCCGTACCCCCTGGATCCGCCAATGAACATTAATTTAGGACAGAGCATTGCAGGAATCATTACTTAGATCTCCAAAACTGCAATACTCGTATTTTGTCAGAAGAAAAGAAATGAACGACTGGGTTGCACAGAATCTCAGAGGCCAAAAGTTTATCAACAGAAGCACCAACCTTGTGGAATACATCGGAAAACGAATACAGAAGCAAGGAACGATGAAAGGAGGGATTCCAAAATAAAAAATCCAAAATCACGGCATATCCAACACGAATGAGACAGCATGACAAAGACAAAACAAATAAACAAAAATGAACAACAACGCCACAAAACTAAAGCATTAACAGTTTAAAAATGTCTTAAAAAATGCAATCGGGTTTTCCACAGAGACATCTTTTAAGAAATTTTTTTTTTTTTTTTTTTTGGAGCTGCATTTATTTGCAAGATACGGTAAATTGAGATCTGATTTTAAAGGTTTAATTTACCGTTTTCCTTCAATCTGAATCAACATACAAAATGTGGGCGTGCTTGGCCGTCCGGGGCGACTGGTCTCGCTCCCAGTTTTGTTGGTGGGTGGGGAGGGGTCGCACTGCCAGTGCTTTTATTTTTCGTGTTTTACTGTGGAACTTTAGTTTTGACTTCGTTGGCATTGTTTGTGCTACCGATTTTGCCTTGTTAACGCTTGGATACTACAGAGATTCACGAAAGCTTTACAAAATGTTACCTTGATACCGTTCGAGGGTTAGAGAGGTAACACTACACCCGATTCCGGATTACCGTGACATGATAGACTAGCAAGTATGCAAGCAAGTTACCAAACCATCTACCCAACTTACAGATTGGTCATAATTAGTCTTTGTTGTGTCGTCAAATCTTTTCACAAACCATCAGTCACACATGACAAATTTATAATTTTCGTGTTTGTACCAACTAATCCAATCACACGAATTAAGTGTACAAAGATATGTTATCGTATATCCATTATTAATCTGATTGGATTAATAGCTGCAAACATGAGGATTAAAAAATACTTAAATACCCAAGTTGGAAAATAACAGTAAATTTAGTTATGCTGTACACGTTTTAAGCTATTAAGCAACTATATGCTCATCAAGCTTGACATCTAACTTTTAAGCTTTAGTATGTTTGTGACATTTAGTGCTTTGTTTTAAATGTATTGTTATGTGCTTGATGTTGCCTAAATAAATATTGCTAAGTATTAATATTATCATTATTAAGTGAAAAAAAACTTTCCACCTCTGCTCATAATCGAAAAAAATAAAATATGTCTAAAATTACCCTGAAATTGTTCCGCGTACGCTTCGTGATGAGATTTTTTTAGTCTTTGCAAAATGTCAAGATAGTAACTATCACAGAGCAATTCGATTATCGAATATAACGTTACAGTTGCAATAATTAGGGTAAGGCAATGAAATACACAACAATACACAAATGTTCAATACATGTAACATTGGCGGATCCAAAGGGGGGTTCCGGGGGTTGGAACCCCCGCTTTCCTGGGCAATCATGTATTTTTAATGAATATCTTAGTGTTTTATTAAGAAACAGCCCCCCCCCCCCCNNAAAAAAAACCCCTCCTTTTCAAATTGCCTGGGTCCGCGCCTGTATAATGACTTCTTTTCATACGTATTGTATTGTTTTTTTTAACACCGTAATTTGTATTCCACTATTTTGTTTCCTTTTCTTACACACTGCTTTCACTGCCAATTTAGACATAAAAGTTAACTATATCATTCAATCTATCTTATATACCCAAATGAACTCGAAATTAAAGAGACCACTGATGCACCATCATCAGCATCACACCTGGACCTATACCTCTACACTGACAACTCTGGACGTCTGAAAACAAAAATTTACGACAAGCGTGATGATTTCGACTTTCCAATAGAGAACTTCCCGTTTTTGAGCAGTAATATACCCACTTCTCCGGCATATGGCGTGTGCATTTCACAACTCATTCGCTATTGCCGTGTCTGTAGTTTGTACAGCGATTTTGTCAACAGAGCGAAATTACTGTCTCAAAAACTTATACATTAAGGTATGTTCAGTCACTGTTGCAATTGTCACTACAGAAGTTTTACGGTCGTCACCACGATTTGACAGACCATTACAATGTTTCTGTTTCACAAATGAGAGCAGATATTTTGGGGTAGATCCAGAGTTTGTTACCGGACTGACTAACACCGACTGTGACAAAACCAGACTTTTCACTGGCAGTGTGACGGGTGCCACGCGTGGAGCAGATCATGCTTACCCTTCCGGAGCACCTGATGATACCTCAGTTTTTATAGGGGTTCACACTGCTAGTGCTTTAGTTTTGTGGCGTTCTTGTTCATTTTTGTTTATTTGTTTTGTCTTTGTCATACTGTCTCAATTCGTGTTGCTGTGAATTGCCTTGATGTTGGATCATTTCTTGCTTCGGTATTCGTTTGCCGATGTATTCAATTAATCATCTGAAAATACTCTTAAAAATAGAAAATTCAAATTATTGATTTTAAAATATAAGTTTTTATCTTGAAAATTGTAGGTTGTCTTTTGAAAAGATACTACCTTAAAAAATTCAAGATATAGAAAAGCCCTAATAAGCTTCTATATTAATGCGACTGTTTAGTGAAAGTAATTTACAGTATCTTTGTTCACTTGATTGGATTAGTTGGTACAAACACGGAGATTATAATTTTGTCAAGTGTGACTGATGGTTTGTGAAAAGATTTGACGACACAACAAAGGCAAATTATGACCAATCTGTAGGTTGAGTAGATGGTTTGATAATTTGCTTGCATGCTTTCTAGTCTATCATGTCACGGTAATCCGGAATTGGGTGTAATTATCCCCGCACTTTCGAAGAAAGTTCGGGGATAATGTAATA
>MJUU01064694.1:60874-91096 GCA_002080025.1 Modiolus philippinarum | reverse complement strand
CCTTATTCAGTCTCTTACTGTTTTACCCAATCCTCCTGATTATATTCTTGACAAACTCCAGGCTATACTCTTTGAATTTTTATGGAATAATAAACCAGATAAAATTCGACGTAATATTTTGATCAATTCATATGAGAATGGAGGACTTAAAATGCCACATGTGAAATCTTTTTGCTATGCATTAAAGATGACTTGGATAAATAAGTTGCTTGATCCGCTCCACCAGTCTCCATGGAAATCACTTCTTGTGGATCAGTTTACTAGATATGGAGGTGAAAAAATATTCTTGATGAAAAGTTCAGGCATAAAATTAGTTGCAGAAAAGTTTAATAATTTTTGGAAAGATATCTTTGATAATTGGAGCAAATTAAGTTCAGAACACATGGAATCAGGGGCTGACTTTTTGAGCCAATCCATATGGTTTAATGCAAATCTTAAGATAGATAAAAAACCAGTTTTTTATGAAAATTGGTGTCGTGCAGGAATTTTCTTTATTAATGATTTAATTACAGAAAACAATAGTTTCCTTGGTTTTGAAGATTTTACACAAATGTATAATATAGATGCTAATTTCGTACAGTTTTATGGAATAATTCATATGATACCTAGTTTGTGGAAACAAAACATTCAAAATACTCTTAAACTCCCAAACATTACATCCAACAATTTAGATTATATAAAGAAAAATAAAAAGTCCACACGGTTCTTTTATAATACCTTTCTAGACATTTACTCAGAAACACCCACAACTAAACAAACAAAATGGAGTGAAAAGTTGCATGAAGATATAAATTCTTGGGAACAAGTCTACTTGTCACCTTTCCAATGCACTAGAAACAATAAATTTATTGTATTTCAGTACAAAATTTTGAATCATATTCTCAATACTAATTCCTATCTATACAAGTGTAAATTGAAAGAAACAGACCTTTGTAGTTTTTGTAATGAGACCAAGGAAACTGTTGTTCATCTTTTCTGGGAATGTTCCATAGTTAAGACTTTGTGGCTCCAACTCGCTGAATCTCTTTGTACTTCATGTAATATCATTTTGCCTCTTTCATTAAAAAATGTTATTTTAGGGATGGACATAGACCAGACATCCTTTAATTTATTTTTCATTGTCATCAAACATTATATATATACTTGCAAGATTTTAGGCCAAATACCTACATTAATTGGTGCCAAAAAAAAGGTAAAAAATACTTATGAAATTGAAAAATTATCAGCTACATTTTATAAAACGCCTGCAGTTAAAGATAAAATTGAAAATAAGTGGTCTGTCTTTAAGAGTTATATCTAGATTTTACATGTAGATTATGGAGGATATATATAAAATAACTCATTTAATGTATGTAATTTTTTTTTTTTTTTTTTTTTTTTTTTTTTTTGTGCACTACACAATGGACAGTGGTTTTTATAAGTGCACAAATTATATTCCTGTTAGCGGATGATCATATATTATTATGTTACGCTATAATATATCCTCCTCATAGTAAATTTAATTTGAGAAAAAAAAATAAGGTAAAAATCAGACCATATATGAATAATCTGTAAAAATGACTGTGTATTTTATGACTGTTATATAATAAATCTTTTGATATAACTATCTAAAGATTGTATGTATTGGGAAATGGAAATAATTTGTTCTACATTTTCATATATAGTACTTTTTATAGAAACTTTCTTCAATTTATATTATGTTAAATTGTGAATATTTGGAAAAAATAAAAAATAATAAAAAAAAAAAACAATTGGTAGACGGGACAGATTTTTAACAGCGGACACTATTAAGTCCTATAGATAAATCTGTAATCCCACCTTGGAAAAAACGCCTGAAGGCATATTTACATTATTGAAACTTTTGTGATGGAAAATTCTTCATTCAGCCAGTATTTCTTTTGTCTCATACCTTTATATGTCAAAAACGCTAGTTAGTGCGTCAATTAGAAATAGGTTTTATCTTTTTTATTCACTAATTACATATTTTTTATGGCACGCCTGAACCACATTAATTCGATAAATACATATTAGCGCCGCAAAGTAAAGTTAATCGGTCACATAAATGCGATAAATACATATTTGCGATGGATCATCTCAATTTAGCTGCATTTATATGAACTGATCGACCACTAAAATGGATTTTACGAATTAAAGTTGTTCCCGCGTCGCACAGATGAGATAATTGCATTAACGGTCGTTAATGAATTAACAGTTTTCAATGCCCTTATATGGTAATTCATATTCACGAAAGTTTGCATCTGTCATTTGTTTGTCAGTTAATGTAACTGTTTGTTAAAGGCGCCTCCATTTGTCAGATTGGGAAACGTGATGCGTCAAAAAATTGTGATATGAGATGGATCATCTCAACTTAACTGCATTTATATGAAGTGATCGACCACTAAAATGGTTTTTTCGAATTAATGTTGTTCCCGCGTCGCAAAGATGAGATAATTGCATTAACGGTCGTTAATGAATAACAGGTTTCAATGCCCTTATATGGTAATTCATATTCACGATTGTTCGCATCTGTCATTTGTTTGTCAGTTAATGTAACTGTTTGTTAAAGGCGCTTCAATTGGTCAGAATAGGAAACGTGATGCGTCAAAAAATTGTGGTTTCCCGTATACAGTAGAAATAAAATAATGTGTATATAGAGTTTCTGCATCAAAAAAAGCAAAATAAGGGAATATTCTTAGAGACAACATCACTGATGTTCACATATAACTGTACTTCATGCTTTGTTTCTTTGGTTTTTTTATAACTCACATATGAAATTCTCAATGCTTTGACTACATGTGAGTATGCTTCCTTTAATTTAGTGTAGTTAAATTTTGGGTTTGTATCTCGGATAACTTTGGCTCATCCTATCAGGTAATACCCCTTCGCCTTGCAGTAGAGGTAACCGGATAACTTACGAATCATACGAACGTAACAACTTATCATGGGAAACACACATATCATACGATAAGGGATCTATCAATTCACATACTTTGTTAGAATGAATAATTTGTATTTTGGGCTTACTCAGTCAATCACATCATTCTGTTTTATTTGTATGTGCTTGATAATCAAGAGCTTGACATTTTTTCTAATTATCTAGATATATTTTTCCATCATTTTTTTTCACACTTACATGTATAGATCAATCGAGTATTGTAAGATGCCCTCGATTCGCCTATTATTTTGCAATGGCGTTGAATATTTCTCAGAGGTTACAAAATGGTAATACATCAAGTTTTTAAGAGAATGTCTGGATTAACTTAGCATGATTCGGCAGTTCATTTTAAAATTTGACGAATATTTCCTTTCTGTGAACGTCATTTCTCAATTCTACGTACTTTATCTCGTTTGCTTTAAACACCTATTTGAATCTAAAACTTTTGTCGATGCACGAAAATTTAGCATATCTACATAATAAAAAAATGTCGGTGCAGGCGTTGATCCAGGTAATTTGAAAAGGGGTTCCAATTAGAAATAAAAGGAAATTTCACCGAGCGGGGCGAGGCGCGAAAATTTTTGGGGGTAATTCTTTGTAAAACATCAGGATATTCATTAAAAAATACATGGTTGTCCAAAAAAAGAGGGGTTCCAACCCCCGGAACCCCCTTTGGATCTGCCAATGTGGTGGAGAAGTTTGCATTTGATAGCAATTGCAGTTCATGTAGGCTTTCATAGTTTTCACGTGAAATGATTATTCCCTTGGTAACAATCACGTACTCTGTTAGAACTCTAATAATAGTTTCAATGGAAACCTTTAAAATTCCCTTTGGATTGAAGAAAAACTTCACATGGAAAAGTACGATAATTCCTTTGAGACTTACTGACATCCCCTTGTCTACATGAGGGTGGTGAATAACGAAGACCTACTCTTTGTTTGACCAATGTGAACTGTGTATGCCATATATTCTGCTCGAAGAATTATAGAAATGACGCAGTATTGATTGAACAATTGTTGCGTGTTCCTCTGTCTGTATGTAGGATCCGATGAATACCTGAGTATTTCGTCGATTTATTTTAAGTCATGTTACTTCATTTATGCAATCTTAGACTGTTTTATCACAACCATAATAACGGCTTCACCTTTTGCAACGTCCTTCTAAATGTGTAAGTTGGAATATTTCACCCGTCTTGCACCCAATATTGAATTTAAGACTATTGAAATGATAACATCTACTTATATTGATATTGTATGTGTAATTATTTCAGAAGACGTCAAAATTTTACATGTTTCCTTGCCCCTCCCCAATACCTTTCTCTCGTGTATATATACAGTTCGAAGGGGACGACCGTTTGACCATTTGATTTTCAGGGGAGGGCTTGGGCGATTTTGTCCAGAAAATTTATTTATTTTCATAAAAATCTCGAACAAATTAATTATTTTCACCAATGTCACCTCAGATTATTTATTTCCATTTGGAAAAAAATATAAAAAATTCCTCAAATCAAAATTAAATTATTTATTTTCATGAGCAGTAGGATCAGAATATTTATTTGCACTTGGAACAAGATTAAATTATGTATTTACGAAATCGCCTTAGCACCCCACTCCCCTTGAAAATCAAATGCTCGTCCCCTATATCTGCGCGTAGGAATTTTAGCCTATGTCATAAGCATTTTTTCCTCCAAAGTCCCCCGATTATAGAGAGCAGGGGGTCACTGTCAGCTTTAGCTCAATCAATACCTTCTTATAGCTAGTGTACATTCGGCATGATCTGTCCCAGACCCTTTGCGTATTCGGATCCTACGCAAATGGTAGTGCCATAAAAGTATTTTTTTTTCGACATGCCTATATTTTCAGAAATGAAGGAAAAATTTTAATGTCTGTTGAAACCTGTAACGTTTGACAAAGTACGCTTTGGCAGTGAATAAAAGATCTAAAACAATTTATAAGATATAGATAACCACAGACAAAACCCTGTTCAATTGAAATAATTCAATCCATTGTTTTTGTCCCGAGTAGTGCCCCTCCCAACATTCAAACAATCTGTTACAAAGTAGCAACCTCCATTTACAATGTAATGTATTAACGCTTATAAGTATTACGCACAGAATTCTCAAATTTCAAAATTTCTTTTGGTTGCATTTTAGGGTATCGCGCCGTTCTGAGAGAGCACATGTCTTAATTCTAAGACCACTTCTAGTCCCTCTATACATAGACTTCACCTATTGATTATTTTGCATGAAGAGTAATATAACCCTTCACGATTGACCAATTTCATTTATACATGTACATACGTAAAGTAGATACATCCCTTTAGTATATCAACATCCGGTACAGGATTTCTGATATTTCAGTTTTACACTAACTTAAATTGCATGATTACATGTTCAAGTTTTATTTCAGTATATCTGTTTAACCTTTATAGTGTCTATTTCAACGATATTTATCAAGTTTTGTCTGTCTATTGCATATTTTATGTATTGAATAATTAACTGCTCCCGTAATGTACATTTGGTTCGTTCGTACATTTCGTCACTTATCCGGTTACCTCTAGTAAGCAATAAAATGTAGATTTTACTTACTCTGAACAATTTTTGTAGAAAATATTATTTTACTTTTTCAACACACTTGTTTTACCCCATATTAACCAAATATAACACTTAAATTCAGATTTTATTTAATCGACACATTTGGTTTAGTCTATTTTACCCCAAATATAACATTAAAATTCAGATTGTTCTAACTCGACACATTTGCTTTAGTCCATATAATCCAAATAAAATATTTAGCTACAGATTTTTCTTACTCGACACATTTCAGTCCTTTTAGCCCATATATCCCAAATATAGCATTACAATACAGACTTTACTTACTCGACACATTTGTTTTAGTCCATATTACCCAAATATAACATTTAAATTCAGATTTTTCATATTCAACACATTTGTTTTAGCCCATATTAACCAAAATATAACATTACAATAAAGATTTTACTTACTCCGCACATTTGTTTAAGCCCATAATAACCAAATATAACTATTATATATATAGATTCTACTTAAAAGACACATTTGTTTCAGCCCATATTACTCCAATATAACTATTATATAGATTTTACTTAATCCATATTATATGAAGATAGCATTGAAATACAGATTTTACTGTTTTAGACCATATTACCGAAATAAAACATTAAAATATTTTTTTTTCTTACTAGACACAGTTGTTTAGTCCATATTTCCAAATATAGCATTTAAATACAGATTTTACTAATTCGACACATTTGTTTTAGTCCATATATTTAAAGTTAATAGTCCATATGACCCTGATACTACATTCAATTGCACTTTTTATTTTCCCAAAACATTTGTTTTAGTCCATATCAATCAAATATTACACTACAATGCAGATTTTACTTAATTCGACACATTTTCTGAAGTCCATATTACCCAAATTTTACACTAAAATGCAGATTTTACTTACATGACATATTTGTTTTAGTCCATATCATAATTAAAATACAGATTTAACTTACTCAACATATTTGTTTTAGTTCATATTACCAAAATTATTACATTAAAATGCACATTTCATTTACTCGACACATTTGTTTTAGTACATTTTACCCAACAATGGAACTAAAATGCAGATTTTACGTACTCGACACATTTGTTGTTGTCCATATTATCCAAATAGTACACTGAATTGCATATTTTATTTAACACATTTGTTTCAGTCCACATTACCCAAATATTTAACTTAAATGCAGATTTTACCTATTTGACAAATTTCTTTTAGTCCATATTACCCAAATATTACATTAAAATGCACATATCATTTACTCGACACATTTGTTTTAGTACATTTTACCCAAAATGGCACTAAAATGCAGACTTACTCGACATCTTTTGCTTCAAAATACAAAAATTTGTATAATTTTACTGTTGAGGGCAATAGTAAGGGATGACCATTTATTCATTTTTTTTAAGCTTGGGCGATTTTGAAAAAAAATAAATCAATTTTGGTGCCAGTGAAGATAAATATTCCGTTCCTACAAGGACGTATTTCCTACGTGTCATGAAAAGTTGAAATTTGATATGAAGGAAAACATTTTGACATTTGGAGAAAATATTCAATTTCTTTTAAATGGACATGAAACTAATTTTTATTGTCAAAATCGCCAAAGCACCCCCCCCCCGAAAATTAAACGGTCACCCCTATGATAGCAATACTATTTAGAGGAAAGTTTCAATCAGTCAATATGAAAAAGAAAGGAAATGGGGTAAATATCAAGGAGACAACATCCAATATCCAGGTTAAAACGAGCCAAAACAAAGCATCTAGGGATCACAGTACGGTCTTCAACAAAGTGAGGAACCTCACATCATAAGCCCTAAATGGCCCCAAAAAAGGTAAATATATTTTTAAATGATGAACGTACGATTCGTCGCGTCCAGTTCTCGTAATTCCGAAATCTATTTCCCGCTCGTCAAACAGATAGCTGCACAATACACATGGCAAAGATTTAAAGATTTTCTATTAGTTTATTTGATTGGTTACCTTTAACTGCCTGAGCGATTTCAGTGGTTCATTTATTAATGTTACTTTGTGATCATTCATGAACGACCGTTACGAAACTTAACAAAAAATAACTGTACCTAGCACGATAATTCATTAACAACCACTTATGCGAATTAGCGCCGCAAATATGTGTTTATCGCATAAAGTGACCGATAAACTCTACTTTGCGGCGCTAATATCTATTTATAGAATTTATGTGGTTCAGGCGTGCCTTACTATTTTCAAAATTTATTCAGAACAAGGCGGTCTATTGCACTGCCAAATACTATTGCACTGTGCAATAATATCCTTGCACTGATCCCATTATGACCTTAATCCAAGCATATTGATTTTATTATTTTTAAGGGGCTCACTCATCACATTTTTGAATTTGTGTCAGATTTCGGAACTCCTCGGTTTTCTCCAGTTCAACGACCTAAAGACTATTGCACACAGACTCCTTCTTTTTTATCTCATAAATTTCATCTATAGGTCAAATTAAGACATTTCACAAGTTTTAATGAAATTCTTGATATAAGTTCCTAGCTTTTTGGCTAAAAAATAGTCCTGATGTTAAATAAAGGGAAAATTCAGAGAAATCCATTTCCTGCCAAATTTTTTAATGTCTTGCATCTCCGTAAAAAGCACACGGACCTTTTCATTCTTTTTACCATTTAATTTAGATTACAATGCTCTGTCAATTAAAATAGGTTAAGTAAAATCATTTTTATTAACAACATCAGAAGTTAGCCTCCAATGACATTTTCCCAAATGAAAACGTTGACATAACTATGATTAATTGTACTCTGTAGCTTTTGAAGTGTAGCGCTTTGCTGCTGGATGATTTTTCCAACAAATGAATGAGAGAAGAGGATAATTGACTTATTATAGTTACATTGAACCTACCATTTTTAGCTCACTTGGCTATGCTAAGGTGAGCTTTTGCCATGACTTGGCGTCCGTCCGTCCGTCGTCCGTCGTAAACTTTTCATTCAAAGATCTTCTCCTCTGAAATCACTGGGCCAATTGGAACCAAACTTGATCACAATAGTCCTTGGATAATCCCCTGGCAGGTCCATACCTCATCCAAGATGGCCGCCATCTGGAACATAGTTTTTACATTGGCCTTATTGATTTTAAGGGGAACCTCTGCCCAAATTTTTGAATTTTTATTTGAATTGTGGTCTGAATGTTTTGATTTCAGCAATATGTATTTCCTTGATTAAAAGGGGAACCCCTGTCCATTTTTTTTAATGATGTTCTGTTATATGTTGTAATGGATGGTTGATCTCTCGGTTGCCATGGAAACCAAACCAAGATGGTCGCCAGCGGGGAACATAGTTTTAACATTGGACCTTATTCGAAAGACATTCAAAGATCTTCTTCTCAGAAACTACCAGCCCAACTATAACCAAACTTAGTCAAAATGGTCCTTAAATGTTCCCTTCCAAAAAGGTATCCGGGAGGTCCGTACCTCATCCAAGATGGCCGCCAGCGAGGAACATAGTGTTAACATTGGACCTTATGGAAAAGACATTCAAAGATCTTCTTCTCAGAAATTACCTGTCCAATTATAACCAAACTTAGTCACAATGGTCCTTAAATGGTCCCTTGTAAAAATGATATCCGGCAGGTCCGTACCTAATCCAAGATGGCCGCCAGCGGGGAACATATTTTTAACATTGGACCTATAGAAAAGACATTCAAAGATCTTCTCAGAAACTACCAGTCCAATTATGAAAAAAACTTAGTCACAATGGTCCTTAGGTGGTCCCTTCTAAAAAGGCATCCGGCAGGTCCGTACCTAATCCAAGATGGCCGCCAGCGGGGAACATAATTTAAACATTTGACCCTATGGGGAAAGACGTTCAAGGATCTTCTTTTCAGAAACTCCTAGTCCAATTATAGCCAAACTTAGTCACAATGGTCCTTAGATGGTCCCTTCCAAAAAAGGTATCCGGCAGGTCCGTAGCTCATCCAAGATGGCCACCAGCGGGGAACATAGTTTTAACATTGGACCCTATGCAAAAGACATTCAAAGATCTTCTCAGAAACTACTAGTCCAATTAAAACTAAACGAAGCCACAATGGTCCTTTGATGGTCCCTTCCAAAAAAGGTATATGGCAGGTCCGTACCTCATCCAAGATGGCCGCCATCTGGAACATAGTTTTTACATTTGCCTTATTGATTTTAAGGGGAACCTCTGCCCAAATTTTTGAATTTTTATTTGAATTGTGGTCTGAATGTTTAAATTTCAGCTATATGTATTACCTTGATTATAAAGGGAACCCCTGCCCAAATTCTTTTAATGGTGTTCTGTTATAGGTTGTAAAGGATGGTAGATCTTTCGGTTGCCATGGAAACCAACCAAGAATACTGTAATTTAAGAAAAAAGTATTCTGCTAAAAAAGTTTTGTTTTTCCTTTTGGAAATGCCTTTTATCTATGTCAGCCATGGTCCAGGTGAGCGATACAGGCTCTTGAGAGCCTCTTGTTTAAAATGTTATTTCAAAGCTCTGTCCGATTTTTTTTCTCTTCCAGATTCATTTTATCTGCACTAAAGAGACAAAAGTTGTACAATGGTTTTCTGCAGAATTCTAATTTAATGTGATTAAGGCATTCAATTCTCAATTCTTTTATGTTATCTTTAGTTACTCAGATAAGTTGGAAGAAATAGGTAAAGAGTAAATGAAATGCAGAAAATATCGAAATTGCAAAACAGCATGATCATTAGGGTAAATTTCTTTTAAACTTAATATCTAACAGATAAACTTGAGTAATGGTGAAAAGTTTAGTGATGTAAAGTACACATGTGCACAAAACAAAAAGCAAAGATTGCATTTATTTCAATCTTCGGGTTCCCGTTTGGACAACATTTGTATTATTATGGTTAACAAAGTCAAAACATTTTTATGTGGAACATTAAAAAAACATTTATACATATGAAAAAGAAAGGAAATGGGGTAAATGTCAAGGAGACAACATCCCATATCCAAGTTAAAACGACCAAAAACAAAACATCTAGGGGTCACCATATGGTCTTCAACACAGTGAGAACCTCACACCATATAGTAAGCCCTAAATGGCACCAAAAAGGTAAAAAAATGAATAAATCAATGGAAACAAACCACATCCAATATCCCGAATATCAGGAAACTAAAATTTTATAAGAAGACAAGGACAAGCCAATGACCAACATATTCCTGACTTGGGACAGGCGCAAAAATTGCGGTGGGGTTAAACTCGTTTTCTTGGATCCAAACCCTCCCCCTATGTGTGGTGAATGGCTAAAAATAAATACACAAAAAGACTCACAGTAAAAATCAAACTAGAAAAAAGTCCAACTTATCAAGACGAGTACCCTTACAATGAAGTACATTAAACATGAAGACAATACACACAGGTACTGTCCGGACAAATGCTCGCAGTTACTGACGGCTAGCTAAGGACATAATTTCCGTTGACTATGATATCAAGCCTTCTTACATATGAAACTTCAATTGAAATATTTCTAAATAGATTTGGTATAACAACATCATCAATTATGAAAGAAGAACATGATATTGTGCAATGCCAAATACTGCCAATATGAAAAATTGTTTAAATTTAGCTATGGTGTAAAGCATTTAGGAAATGATCAATATTTTTGCCAACAAAAACCAGAAGTAAAGATTTAACAACAATGCTGTATTTATATCCTTTATGAATAAGTTTGTTCAACGGATTAATAAGTTTGGAAGGACAATTTTTGAATTTATGCGCTTTGTAAATGATATTGCCTTAGAAGTTTGGATGTGAAATGCCCTGATGTATAAGAGCCCTGCATGTAGAACCAAGTTTTCTTAATAAGTCAATGTATTTATAATAAAATTTAGAGAATGTTTTTATCAATTTATGATATCTAAACCCTTGATGCAGAAGTTTTTCAGTGAGACAAAGACTTCGGTCGTTGAAGTCAGAAACATTACTACATACTCGTGCATATCGAACAAGTTGTGAAATGTAGACCCCGTAAGAAGAGGCTACATGAATATCCCAAATACATTAATTAGGTAATAAATCGGTTATTAAATGGGTTTCAATGACAAAGACAATGACCTAAAGCAAGAGCTTATTTAAATATCCACGTATTTTGTTTTCTGATAATTCCTTTTTCTAGATTTATGAATGTCTTGGACTCTGTCATTTTGGCTGAATGCGAACCATATGGTGACAATCTGGTATCCACTACTTCTCCTTTACCACTGAGCAGAATTCAGTGAAACTTATCCAATATCTCAAATAGATATTGTAGATTTGTACTAAATGGTCAGCGTGAGCTATTGCCATCACTTGGCGTCTGTCGTCCGTTAAACCTTTACATTTTCACCTTCTCCTCTGAAACCACTGAAGCAAATATAAGCAAACTTGACAGGAATGATGTATGGAAGGTCCTTTACAAAGATTGCTCATTTCAAATTCACAGTAACTTTGGTATTTAGTTATTAGTTATTCGTTCCCATCCGACCACAGACATGGCTGTTAGCGCGGAACTTAGGTTTTACATTAGACTCTAATGATATTTTCATCATCACCTCCGAAACCACTAAAGCAAATTAAGCCAAATTTTACAGGAATGATGTATTGAAATTCCTGTACAAAGGTTGCTCATTTCTTTTTGAAAAACATGGCCATCAGCACAGAACATAGTTAAACATTGGACCTTAAAGGAAAATTAAACCAAACTTTACAGGAATGATAAATAGAAGGTCTTTTTCAAAGAGTGTTAATTATTTTTTTCATTCGACAAAAACATGGGTACCATCACAGAACTTAGGTTTAACATTAGATCTTAAGGGACAAATGACATTTGCATCTCTTCTTCTGATGCCACAGAATCAAAATCAACGAAACTAGACAGGAAAGATGTATGGAAGGTCCTTCACAAAAATTGCTCATTTTCTTTGGATTCAACGAAAAGCATGGCCACCAGCAATGAAAATATTTTAATATTTGATCCTATGGTAAAAATCACATTTTCACCTTCCCTCTCAAAACCAATGATGCAGCTTGAACCAAAATTTAGAGGAATGATATATGGAAGGCCCTTTACCAAAATTGCACATTTCGTTCAGATTCAGTAAGAATCGTGCAGGCTATAGCAGACTTTAGGTCTAACATTGGACATATGAGGAAATCACATGAAAATGACATTTTCATCTTTTCCTTTAAAACAACAAAAGCAAATTCAACCAAACTTGACAGAAATGATGTATAGAATATTCCTTACAAAAATTACTCATTTCGTGTGGATAAAAAAAAAACATGGCTGCAAGCACTGATCGTAGTTATCAATTGACCCTATAGAAAAATCACATTTTCATCTTCCCCGAAACCGCTGAAGTAAATTCAACCCATCTTTACAGTTATGATGTAATAATGAAGGGAAGACAACAGGAAACACTTACAATGGCCGAACATAACAATCACATTTCACAATTAACCAGGGAACTGCACAAGAAAAATAAATAAAACCCAACACAGGTAGACCACTAACTCAAAGACCACAATCTTGAAAAGAATAGACGAAACGAAACTTTAAAAGATGGTTCGAGGAGTGCTCGCCGCTAAACTGCCAGCTAGCTCAAGGAGCCCAGTCTGCTGGTAAAACACTGTCGCACTACGGAATAATAATCAAATTCAAAACTTCCCGTAGGGTTTGGTAAGGAATCATCATGGATTTCAGTAGAATGGACATCGGCAGTATCAGTGAGAGGCCAGTATAATTGTAAAATCTTCAGGTCATTGGATCCCAAAGCCAATTTAACGGAATCATGAAAAATATCCGGTCAATATCCCATATTACGTAAAGAATGTAAGTTATGTCCCAGTTTTTCTGGATTTTTTATCATTTTTTGACATTTTTTAACAACATTTCCGTAAAAACGAGGGTGAGAAATGCCTTCAGTGATAAGCTTTTTCCGAGTCTCATTATACTTAGATGTTCATATCTTCTATAAAACTTCTTAAATGTGTTTATCAATCTATGAAATCTTTAACCTTGTTGTAATAGTTTGGTTGTGATAGAAAGGTTACGTTCATTAAAGTCGTCAAGAGAAGATCAGTCGCGCGCGAATCGTACCAGTTGAGATATATACACCCCGTATGATGGTGCTGCAGGAACGTCGCCATTAGGAAAAGGGAAATCAGTAATAGTGAAATCAAAATCATCCCTTTTGTCATAAATTTTAGTTTTAATTTTTCCAGATTCAACGATGATAGTTAGATAGAGAAATGGACAGTATTTAGAATCATTGTTTGCTTTATTAAGTTTCAGTTCTTGTGGGTAAATGGGGTCGACATAGTCTAAAGACTAGGGATTATCAATAGTAAGGATATCGTCGATATACCTGCTGTTATCGTTGAAAATTGAAATAAGTTAATCACTGTTTTGTATGGTTCAATCCTGTAGTTATTTCATATAGTCTCGTTCGTAACAGAACAGGAAAAGATCTGCAATGAGAGGTGCACAGTTAGTACCCATGGGAATTCCAAATACCTGTTGATAGACGATGTTGCCGAAACGAACAAAAATTTTGTATAGCAAAAGATTCAGTGCCTTAATCATGTAATCCCATGTCCAGGAACAATGATTTTTGTAAGTGATGTTAAAGAAGAATCATTGCTTTTTATTACAACAAATGAATTGTAAACCAGAAAATTTGAAAGACCATTTAATAAGTTGTCCCAATTTCGATTTAATCAATTTATGTGGAAGGGGTGTAGAAAAATCATAACTGTCAATAGAAGAAACCGGTCTTGTATTGATTTTAGTTTATCTAAAACTTCAATGGATTTTTTTACACTCCAAAAGTAGTTTACACCAGAGTTTTTTCACAGTATTTGTTAACTAACTCTTTAATACAGGTAAATGCACTTGTTAAATGGATAAATAAATTAGTGGTAGAACAGTTGCCTGAGGCCGAAATAAAACGATGTTTGTAGGGATTTTTGTGAAGCTTGGGAACCCAATACATAGTACGCAAGGTGTAATCTTTAGGTGGAACTTGGAGCATATCTGTATCGCTGTAGTGCTGTTTGGTTAATGTTTTTTCGTCAAAATTAGTACGTTCGAAAGTGTCAGACTTTGCCAATTCATTTTGTTGGACATCAATATAATATTTCCTTCAAATAATTGAAACGTTGTTGGACGCTTTATCGACTGGTACAAATACATATTTATGGCTAAGATCTTAATTTTACCTTAATTCTGTTTACAGACAGCTTAGGCGGTGACTCGTTATAATTATCTTTATAAAAATTTATTCTGTTGGTGACTTTTGTAATAATTCTATCTTTGAACATATTGAGTGCGTGTTTGTTTGTACTTTCTCGTTTGCACTATTTTCAACAATACTTGTCAACTGCGTCTTTAATAATATAAAAACTTGCTAGCCAGTTTATTTTCGAAGGTGGGCGATAATGAGGCCCCTTTCTAAAGAATTTTAGATTATGTAAGGTCCTTCACAAGGATTGTTCATTTTGTTTCAATCCGATGATAAAATAACGTCTGGAACACCTAACATACTTTAACATTGGACCCTTTTTGAAATTTATCACTTCCCTTAATTACTCGGAAACCATGGAATTTGTATTGTAATAATGGAATATCCTTTACAAATATTACCCATTTCAATTGGATCAGACAAAAATATGGCTGTCAGTTGAGAATATAGCTTAAGATTAGATCCTATTTTAAAAACATCATTTTTTGGTCGAAATCACAATTAGCATTTTATCAGGTGAGCAATACAGGCTCAGTCTGAGCCTCTAGTTTTTAGTTTCGCCTAATCGTACAAATTCTCTCTTTCGTCACTCTCAATCGGTTTTTCATCACTGAGAAATTCCGAATTCATTTGGCTACACAACAGATGTTTAACGCCGCTGCATACATTACTTTAAATGCATTGCACTCCGTAAGTGTCTTCAGAAGACCATTTCCTTATTATGTATAATTATGTGTTACTTCCCCAATTTAAGTTCTCACTTACTTTAAGCTTTAAAAGTTAAATAGAATGTTAAAATGTAAAAATATTGTTTGAGGAAACTCCCCACCTGTCGGTTATTGCCTCCAGTTCATATATTCAAGTGCAACATGGTTTTACTGCCATTTTTGTACTTTCCCAGTGGTGACCTTAAAGTGAAACCAATCTTCTGTCATTACAGTTCTTGACGTATCATATCCCGAGTTATACATTATTAATGAAAAATTAATACATTATTCTTAACCTATCGAAAACTGCCTAATTTGCTCTTATAATACCGGTAGACTTAATAATGCAGAAAACTGTCTGATAACGCTAAAAGGTATTTGTGACGATACCGAATCAATTGGCCAAGGAGACATTATTTGGCATTGTTCGACAATAAGCAATCAATTCAGCTGAAACCGGTGTTAGGGATCGTCTTCAACTTACCATGAGTCATCATTGAAGGCCTCATAGTGACTTCAAGATGAAGAACAACAATAAAAGCGTTGTTCCATATTGCCTGGTTCGACCAAGTATTTGTAGAGACTGTGTCATGTACATTTACTCAATATACTTTCATTGTTTATTATAGGGCAAAAAGAGACTTTTGTTACGCTTATTAAAATGATTTCCACTTTAACCATATATAACAATATATAACTAAATGAGGGTAATAACAAAATTACCGAACAGAGTGGTCAGAAGCCGAAGTCCATGAGGCATAAAGACAAATCAGTTGGAAACCACCGATAAAATTGTCGACCGCAATGGTCCAGCATTTCAAAAGAAATGGTTAGTTAAATCGGTTTTATGGCTAGCCAAATCCTCCCTTCCATTGCGGTAGTGTCTGGTAGCAACTCAACAGCAATTGCCATTAAAAGACATTTAAAAGAAATGATCATCCAAATATTAAGTTAAGAAAGAATCTTGAATCAGAGTCCGGACTGAAACTCAAATTTTTCCACAAGTGACTGGATTGATATCTATATAAGAACTTTTCTAATGATCGTATGAGACAGAATTATTTTGAGAATTGATTAATAAGGCGGTTACAGAGATAACTGTGTCTAATGAGAAAGTCTGAATAATTTGTGCTAGCTCTTGCGTAACGAATCAGCTGTGAAACATACACTCCGTAAGCAGGAGGAGCTGGAATATTACTGTCCATGTTAGGGAAATTGATGATTGTAAATTTTGTCGTCAATGTTAGTACTGAGATGACCATTTTCTTCAAGTCCAAAAATATGTAGATCTGATGGTTTCTGTCGTAACTTGGTACAGAGAGATAAACGACCGATGCTTCACCTTACAAATACTGTCTTAGGATTAGTTCATAATGCAAAAACTTTTAAATGATTTCAAGGTCATTTATCTTGTCTTTAAGATCACTTTAAAAATCGAATTTTAATTGATCCTTTAAATAACACTCAATTTTTACATGACCTTGACAAGGCTATAATAAGTTTGAAGATGTATAATCTGAGATATAACGAAATGTGATTCGAACTATCCTCCTACAAACACTGACCTAGAAAAAGCTTAAAAAATCTGTCCGAAATATTTTAATAAGATTTGGGCTTACTCCTGATGTTGTTTATATCAAGGATTTCTTGAAAATTAAGCATTGTAGACTAAATGACATGGAAAAAAGAAATATATAGGTCCAGGTGTTTTTTTCGGAGATACAAGACATTAAAAAATTGATGGGAAATGGATTTTTCTGGACTTGGCCTTATTTTAACATCATGACTTTTTTTTTGTCTAAAGGCTAAGAAATTTTATCAAGAAATTAATGAAAACTTGTCAGGTGTCTAAATTTGACCTATAAAAACATGCATGAAATAAAAAGAGGGGGTTCGTGTGCAAATATTTTAAAGCCGTTGAACTGGAGAAACCCAGAGGAGTTCCAAAATCCAACACAAATTTAAAATTGTATGGTTGAGCAACCTCAAGTCTATTTTATGGTACCTGTAATTGCCATTTGGTGGTCTGAATTTGGTTAACTTTTTATTCGACTGCAAAACAATTCAGGTCCTATAAAAGTATGCGCTGTCGTCATTGTCGTCCGGCAGCGTCGTCTGTAGACACTATTGTTTTTTTGTTTTTATTTGTCAGTTCCAGTTCACCAATTCTTACGAAATTTTGACACAGTGTTCCTTGGCACAAAAAGAAGGTTGTATGTAGTTAATTTTGCACCACCCGTTTTTAAAAAAAAAGGGCCAAAAGGGGCAAATTGGATGGGCCATATATTTGGCTGTAGAATATTTATTATTTTTCAGATTTTGATGGGGTTTCTTTCAGTTTGTTCCTCATTAAATTCAGAAGATTGCAACATATTTTACATAAATGGGGCCCGAAATGGGCGAATTTTACAAATTTATTTTTTTAATGAAAGGAAGATAACAGGAAACACTTACAATGGCCGAACATTACAATCACATGTCACAATCAACCAGGGAACTGCACAAGTCCGATTTTGATGCATCTTTTTAGCAATGGATTCCTTTTTAAGATAAGAGGGGCCAAACCGGGCCATAATTGCAAACATGCAGATAAAATAGTTTTTTTTATTTTGGACTTTTTTCTTTGGATTCCTCTCATTGTAAGCTTACAGTAGTATGACAACGGATTTTGCAGAGCTCTTACTGTTTCGGAGCTATAAGGAGTCAAATGGGCCAAAATTGCAATTTTTAGAAACATGTGAAATCGTTATTTTTTATCAGATTTTGATGGCATTTTTCTTTGGATTCCTGTCATAGTAAGCTCTTAATGGTATGCCAATTGATTTAGTGTAGCTCTTACCGTTTCGGAGCTAAAGTATATACAATGGGTCTTACGGGTCAAATTGCAACTTGTATAAAAATGTGAAATCTTTATTTTTCATCATACATTTGTATTTTGATGGGTTTTTTTTCTTTGGATTCCTCTCATTGTAAGCTGACAGTATTATGCCAATGGATTTGGAGTAGCTCTTTCTGTTTCTGAGCTATAAGGGTCAAAATTACAATTTTAGAAACATATGAAATCTGTATTTTCATCACATTTTATGAGATTTTTTTCTTTGGATTCCCCCATTGTAAGCTTTCAGTAATATGTCAATAGATTTGCGTAACTCTTAGGCTTACGGTTTATAAGCTATAAGGAATCAAAGTGAACAAATTGCAATATTTTGAAATATGTGAAATCTTTATTTTTCATTGGATTTCAATTGGAGTTTTTTCTTTGGATTTCTCTTGATGTAAGCTTTTAGTCGGTAGTCACCAGATTTTGCTTGACTCTTCTAATATCCGACCAATAGGGGATTAAAAGAGCTAATTTTTTCACTAGTTTGTGAGGCTTCCATAATGCCAAGAATGATCAGTTAATATGCTTTCATTTAAATTTCATTCAATGTATTTGTATTTTCAGCAATTACCTAACTTAGTTAGTTTTGATTATCAATAAAGTCCTGAAACTGCACTCAAATTGAAAAAAAATATTTAAATTCTACGTCTGCATGTGTTTAATTTAATTCATTGAAAATCAACGGAAAACATTATATCATTTACAATGTATGTCAAAATTCCCCAGGCAAAAAAAAATATCAAACAAATCGGAAAGGAGACCCCTTAGATCTGCAAGTGCAGCTAGTTGGATGACTCATATACATTGAAATTCAGTTTTATTTAGGTAAGTGTAAATAAACTTTGGGATTTGCTTGGACTTTTCGGTGTGCTGAGTTCGCAATGACTATTATGACGACTGTGTGGAAAGCGATAGAAACCCGTATCAGTTGTCTCAGCGTTTTATTGTTGCCATCTTTCATAAAGTGGTTGTATCGACAAAAAGAAAATTTTTATAACTGATTTTGATAGATTACTTAATATCAAAATTGCATATAATCTAGTTTCTGTATGCAGCCAGTTGGACAGTTTTGCAATTGTCTCTTCGAAACAGACTAAATCAAAACTACTTGAAGTCCACAAACCCAATAAAGTACAAAAACTGATAAGCATAGTCATAGGAAATAGGTACAGAATTTAATAAATTTTCTTCTAGATAATTCCAGTTCATATCGATGTCTTCCATAGAACGGAAACATTGCACAATTTGATTTTTGTGTGTTCATACAAGTATTTGTATTTGTATTGTCTTATGATATATCAATTCTTTGTCCATACCAGTTCCAAAATTCCTCTGTTTCAGAACTTACTCAGGTCAGCGACTTGGCCGGACACTTATTAGGATGGTTTTTGTCTTGTTCCCTGTTCCATACTTGAAGACTGTTCGGTGACCCCTAGATGCTTTGTTTTAGGTCGTTTTAACCTGGATATCGCATGTTGTCTCCTTGACATTTTCCTCATTTCTTTCTTTTCCGGCTGCAATTTCTGAAGTCGTTTATTTTTCGATAGACGACGTTGACCGAACTACATTTAAGTTCACCTTATAAATTCATACGCTGAGTGAATCAAATAGAACAAAAACGTGTGATTGACATTATAAAAGTAAGAATTTAATTACTTATCATCAAATTAAAAGAATTATAAGGATTAAACGCCGTTTGAAGGGAATTTATAGGAGTATAAACGGGACCAAGTCTCTCACAAACATATCATAAAAACCCTTCGGACTTTTATTTGTTTGTGAGTGAATTGGTCCCGTTTATACTCCAATAAATTCCTGTAAAACGATGTTTAATCCTATAATAAGTTCTCAATTAATTTTTATTCAATGTTATTTTTTTGGAAATGACCAAACTTAAGTTTGAATATCAATTAAGTCCTCATACTGCACTCAAATTCAAAAATAATTACGTTCTACGTCTGTATGCGTCGCTGCTCTTATTGAATTTGAAAATTAGATAAAGGATCCTCTAACAGTGTTCGATGGGATTATTTACCATATATGTCAAAATTGTATAAGACAAAAAAAAATCAAACAACTAATGAAGGAAAGATAACAAGAAACACTTACAATGGCCGAACATTACAATCACATGTCACAATCCACCATGGAACTGCACAATAAAAACAAAAAAATGACAAATACAAACATAGACAACGATGAGAACTATGGATAACCGGCACTAGCAACGGCCAGCGGTAGCGTTAAACCGGTTTATGGGTACCCAAACCTCCCCTTTCGGAAAGGGAGACCCCCTTAGATCTGTCATTGCAGCTAGTTGGATAACTCTTACTTGCATTGAAATTCAGTTTTATTTAGGTAAATGTAAATAAACTATGCGAATATCTTGGCTTTTCGGTGTGCTGAGTTCGCAATGACTATTTAGGCGACTGTATGGAAAGAGATTGAAATCTTTATCAGTTGGCTCACTGTTTTATTGTATTCATCTTTGATAAAGTGGTTGTATCGAGAAAGAAATATTTTTATAACTGAATTTGATAGATAATATCAAAGTTGCATTTAATTTAGTTTCCGCAGGTGGCTAAATCGACAGTTTTTGCATTGTATCTTTAAATCAGATCAAATAAACACTATTGGAAGACCACAAACCGAATAAGGTAAAAAACTGATAGGCATAACTACAGGAAAAGGTTGAAGAAATTTAATAAATTCACAAAGATTTTCTTCTGGATAATTATAGTTCTTATCGATGTCTTCCAAAGAACGGTAACATTACAGAATTTGTTTGTGTGTGGTCATACAAATATTGGCTTAGTGCATATCAGTTCTTTGTCCATAACAGTCATAAATTCCCCTGCTTCAGAACTAACTAAGGTCAGCAACTTTGCCAGACACTCATTAGGAGGGTTTTTGTCTTGTTTGCTGTTCCATACTTCACAAACATTAATTTTATTTTTTTTCCTTCAGAATTTTTGCTTTTAAAGAAGACACATCCATTGCAAACTAAGTATCTGGTGATAAAGAGAAAACATTAATTGCAATAAATAGCTTTGATAGCAATTCTGCTGATGAACTGTTAGTCCCCGAGGGTATTCACCAACCCATTAGCCAGTACTTCAGTGCTAGCCCGAAAACCGGTTTTATTTGGAAATATGCGATACTGTGGAAGTACTTTTATTCGTGGGCATCAATTTTCGTGGTTTTCATAAATATCACTATTTCGAGAGAACTTAAATTCGTGGTTTCAAATTCCTTACATTAAGACTCTATGGAAGAATTGTAATTCGTTGGGATCTTAATTTCGTGGTTTGAGCGAACCACGAAATCCACGAAAATTGGAACCCCACGAACAATAGTACTTTCACAGTATTTAAAATCCCTCAAAATTTGGTTCAAAACTAAGTAGTATCTCCTTCCTGCATAGCTCTGTCCTTAGCTGATTTTGGCTTTACTATTAAGATAATTTGGTAATTTGTTCTCTATCAGCTTTGACATGAATTTTTCGGTAAATGGTATATCTCATGTGTACACTTTGTTCAATTACTATTATCTAAATTTATGTATATTTTATCTCCCTCCATCGTAGTTTTGTCCTTAGCTATATTTGATATCACTGATTATTCGGATTTCGTTTGGTTTTATGCATTTTAAACATTTTTCGAAATGATGGATTTCCTATGTTTGGGTTCTAATGCTGCTGATGAGGAATTGATTTCCGAAATGGCCATACAGCTCATTAAAATGAATGCAGTTGGAAATAACATATGTGTTATGGTCTCATGTTCATTTACTCCATATCCTTTCGTAAAGTATATTCCAAATGTTTTGATTTAATCTGCACTGATGAGACATAAATTGTGGAATTTCGCAAATGCAGAAGCTAAATTTACAGTTAACTACGGTATTTTGTTATTTTATTACAACTCGGCCGATGCTTCTCCTATTGGACTGTTAGTCCTCTAGGGTAATCACCAACCCAGTAGCCAGTACTTCGGTGCTGGCTCAAAAACCGATTTTACTTGGAAACATGCAATATCTAAAATCAACAAAATTTGGTTCAAAAC
Source organism: Modiolus philippinarum (assembly GCA_002080025.1). Lineage (NCBI taxonomy): Eukaryota > Metazoa > Mollusca > Bivalvia > Mytilida > Modiolidae > Modiolus > Modiolus philippinarum. The sequence continues at coordinate 68,678 of MJUU01064694.1, read as the reverse complement.
TAAAGAGTATCTCCCTCCTGCATAGCTCTGTCCTTATATACTGTTAAGATCCTTCTGGTAATTTGTCTTCTAATAACTTTTACATGAACTTTTCTGTATATAGATTCCCAATTGTTTTGATTTGATCTGAACTTACGAGACATAAGTTGTGGAAATGCCCATATACATAAACTAAAGTAACAGTTACCTTCGGTGTTACTGATAAACAAAATAGGTGAGAACATGTTTTTTTTTTATATTTCTCTACAGAATGCCTATCTCAGGTTTTCAATTTCATTTTGTCTATAAATTGTGTGAAATATTTTTTTTTGTCGTGATCTGCCGTGTAAAAAAAGAAGTAACTTCATAAAAACCTTACTGGTAATTTGTAAATAATACCCAATATACGTTACGTTTGTTTGTATATTTGTTTTGTTACAAAACGCCAAAATCTTTACACATACAAACTAATATTTCATTTTATGTAATTTTTTAAATCCATGACAAGATTTTCAGTCATTTTCATATTTCAGTCATTTAATAATTTCATTAATTATTTCAGGGATTTTCCGAAATCACTGATTTTACAAATTGACTGTAATATATACAAACTCAGATTGCTTTGTTTTACAGGGTGTGAACCAGGCAGATTTGGAATGAGCTGTGCACAATTATGCCACTGTAAGTTGCCAGGATGTGATGTTAAAACAGGTCACTGTAATATCTCAGGATGTGAAGATGGATGGAGGGGAGATAGTTGTGATAGTAAGTTACATCTTTCAATTTAGTACCTGATAATTTGACTAAGGTATTGTTTATACAGAAATGAATAAATTGCAAAAGATTATTTTTGTTACGAATTATTAACCTCGACCTCGACAACGTTAGATATTACAAACCACACTTAAATAATTTAAAGAGACGTTCTGGGTAGTATTATAATTCGGTATCCTTAAATTAACAAAAAAACATATACAGAATCTCTAAAATTATTTTTCAGAAGATCCCTTAATAAACCGATGAGTCAATGAAATATGCCATATATCTGTTATTCTTGAGAAGAATTTATCTCGAATAACTAAAATGTTGATGTTTTCTTCCTTAAAGAGGGGTTCATGTACGATGTAACCCCTCATGTACGATGTACGCAAAATAAAAAGGGCCTTGTACGATGTACGAACATAGCCTTAAAAAATCAAATTTGCGTTGTACGACGCATGTTTTGCACGAATGTACGAGTAATAATAAATATCTTTAACGATGTACAAAAAAAAACAAAATGGTCGTGTACCCTCGTTAACTGGACTTGCGTCATACCTCTGCAAACATTTTTACATATGAAAGATACGAATAACTGCGTATGACATTCTTCAAGTTTTAAAAGTTAATTACATACAAAAGCTTCATGTTTTGTCCTATCTGCGTCCATCGTACTAATGTTCTTTCCTTTTATGCTTCTCTTGAAAAGTTATTTTGTGCTCGTCCTCAAAACTGGCTTTTGACAGAACAATTCTACAGATTAATCCAATAGACACACTGACAACATGAACAGAATGACAGTTGAAGTTTGCATTTAACATAAACAACGAAATACCGAAGTTACTGTTACCTTAGTTTCTGCATATGCGCATTTCGACAACTTAGACAATAAAAGATCAAAATGTTTCATATAGAACTGAAACATTACTGTGTCGATAAGGTATACAATGAAAGGATATGGAGTAAATGCACATGAGACAAAGTCTCTACAATTACATGATTAAACAAAGCAATGGAACAACACTTTTATTTGTGTTCTTCATCTTGAGGTCTTGATGAATCCTTCAACAATGAGCTTTGCTTATACCTCATAGTAAACTCAAGACGGCATATTTTGTTGTTGTAGTCCGTTTTAATTCAACGAAATTTGATTTCAATGCATTAACGTTAAAAGATAAGTTTAGGTAATCCAAAACATCCAACCACTACAACCTTCCAATTGAAAGTGGAGAAATATTCCACGGGAAAATGGAACCTTACTTTTTATGTTACGCAAACGAACTTGCTGATGAGTGACTTAGGCTCTTCTATTGTGTAGCATTTACCGAAGAGTGTAAATACTATATCAAGCCTTGGTATTATCATGGATTCTGTATTATAAAGTTTAATTAGCTGACGAAAAGCACAACTGTTTTAAATTGGGAAAAGCATTGACTTCTAAACGAAAATAGGTTCTCCAACGTCATTTTTATTATTACTTGTGGTTGTTTTTTTTTTTTTTTTTTTTTTTTTTGTTATTCTACTCTTTACTTAGCGCATCCGTGTTTAAAATTGTAACCTAACTTGATGTTTATGCATTCTGAAACTATATCTTATCTCAACTTTGTTCATACTTCGTCAATATGACGAAACAGGCGAAACAAAATATAACTAAGCAAGACGATACAACAAAGTTTATTAAAACATGAGAAGTTAAAGTGGACTGCAAGAGTAAGCATCCTGGAACAAATTTGGCGCTTTTTGTTCATCATTATTGAAGTATTTTAATTATCAAAAATGAGATTACCCCAAGCATTAAAAATGATATTATTACGTAGTTCTTATTGTTAGTTTTGGATTTGGTTTAGCCAAAGTCCCGCTATATACTTCTTTGCATCACAGAAGTCGTTTAATTTACAGTCTGTATCGAGAACCATTTTGGTGAAAACTGCGAAAAAGAATGTCATTGCAAGATTCCCGAATGTAACAGAGCAACTGGCATGTGCAATGGTGGATGTCTGGATGGGTGGACAGGTGATAGCTGTAATAGTGAGTAATAATACAATTTACAACTATCAAATTTATACCTCTCATTTATTGAGGAATAAACATGTACATAAAAACATAGGACAAGTGTTTATTTATTATCATAGATAATCTTTTTTCTCCTTTAAACTTGAATATTGTTCTAAAGGGAAAGACTTAAAACTAAAAAGCAATAATTTGTCCTTTCATTTGATTTTATTTTCCACTATTTACAAGCTATTATCATAACAAATGGTGATAAAAAAATTATTTTTTCAAAAATGAGAGTGCAAGCCATTGTTCTATTGGAATTATTTTTTTAATATATTTTTCAACTCGTTACTTATCGTAGATGTACTGTCGAAATACAAATATACCAAAGTTGTAAAATAAACGATAAATTTTGTTATGCTGTACACATGTTTCAAGGAGTAACAACAAAGCATTACATTAAATTTTTGATTTAAAACTTTGATGTGCAACTCTATGGTAATTTCCAAATCGCAAAATATAAATCTCCCAATATAATTATTTTATCTTATTTTGTATTTCCACTTCGTTGTAGACTTTTTCAGTCAATATCATGACGTACTAGATCTTAAAACTGTAAGGAAATCTGCGAAGAAAAAAGTTACACATGCTTAGGTTAATTCATAGTGACTACAATTTCTTGTTATATTCAGTTCTTGAATTCGACATTCTTCATGAAACAATTTACGAGTCTAAGTTTAACACAAAAAGTACTGTTGGTAAATAACAAAATACCGAAGATGAAATATTATTATTCCTTTTCAATTCTGTTATCTTTTTATCATTTATATTTTGTGTAAACATATTAATTATGACCATTGCAAAACATATTTCAAATGTGAAAATACTAAAGGTATATTACATATTTAGAAAAAAAACAAACTTTAAGTGCTGCAGACATAATAAGATTTCATCGCATATAAATCAAAGTATATTTTTTAGTCACAAAGTCATGCCTTGAATTTTCATATATGCAAAGTAACATTGGCTGTTGATCTTTGAACTTCTTAGATTTTAATCTGGTCGTCATTTAGACATGTGAATGGAACTATCATATTGCTAAATTACAAAATTCTATAAATAACAAATTACTTATTAAGTTACTGTAAATTTTCATTTTGCATATGACCATTTTGACAACTTATGTCTCTTCAGCGCAGATAAAATCTATCATTGGAAATCCAGATTCGAAAGATGTTTAAAAGCTGATGGAGAACAAACATCATAAGGATCTAACTTGAAAGCCAAAACAAGCTAGGGACAGAGCTTTGCATGAGGGAGATAATCTTTTATCTTTTAGAATATAATAATATATGATAATATAAGATATTGTAAAGTTACAAAATAAATCGATTTTCGGACCAGCACCAAAGTACTAGACTACTGGGTTGATGAATACCATAGGGAACTAACAGCCCCATCAGTTGCTTCAACCAAGTGGTTATGAATAACGAAATACCGAATTTATCGTAAATTTTCTTTCTACATGTGATAATTTCGACAACTCATTTACTCTTTTTAAGGCATTTTGCATACACCTGAGACACATACGACACAATATAAACATTCTTCCATAAATGGTGGTTTACAGTGTGAAACGACCAATGTGAGATCGATGCACGCAACCTCGTCTCACATGGGTAAATGACCAACCAAAAGTGTTCATTTTTGTGATATAATAATCGTAACCATAAGAAAACGTCATAAAACATCTGACGTTACAATGTAAGTCACACTCAAATGACGACGACGTTACTCGCACAGTATAGGCTTCCAGATGTTTCTTGTCGTATTTTACGGAAGAAATAGCTACTTACATTCGATCAAAATCAAAGATCAGGGTATCTTTCACCCATGTAAGACATTCTTCGTCTTATTCTCTCGTTTCGCTGCGCTCCACTCGAGAAAAGACGAAATTTCTTACATTCATGAAAGATACTTCGACCTTTGATCTGCTCTCATGTAAGAAGCTATTATTCTCAACTGGAAAGTCAAAATACTTTTGAATAAAATTGAAAGCAGTGTTTAATTTCATAAGTTTCAGCCCTAATTTATTTTTCTTCAATGTTTCCTCCAAAACGAAACTAGTTGTTCAGAAACAGCAGGTCCGCCGTGCGCGGTCCCGGCTTATGACTAGGCCCGCAGCATCCTCTGAGCTAGGAGTATGAGTCTTCCTAACAGAGGACCCCGAGGGAACCCCGGGATATAGAAATAGGACCTAGTATCTCCGGCTTGCGGGGTGTGACCCCTCCTAAACGGAGGCTGACCCCGAGGGTCCCGGGATATAGAAATATGACCCATTCCGTGGTTGTGCGGGATTAATAAATACACAACCCATCTTTCGGATGGGATGTAAACTCAGGTCCACGAGTTGGAAGAAATGCCACGCTTCCTGCACGTTAAAGAACCCTTGTAGCAAGCTCTTTTTGGGGTGGTCCGTAGGTGATCGGCGGGGTGGTCCGTAGGTGATCGGCTACAAGGCTAAATTTCCCGCCCTTGACGATTTCACCCTACTTTTCCAGTGGCAGTCAGAATTTCCTGTCCCATGGCCCTTTCCATACCCCGAAGTGATTATTTATTAACAAACTTGTTCTCGTCTTGATATAGCTGAAATATTGCTGAGTAGACATTAAACAATATTCAATCAATCAATCAATCAGAAACAGCAGGTATATTTTGTTCAAAACGCAGGAGATGAAAATTCTATAAAGATCGCTCCAGATTTGTGCATTTTGAGTGATGCACTTTATGTATAAGAACATGTTTGTTTTAAAGAATGTCAGGATAACAGTTTTGGACAATCTTGTGAAATGTCTTGCCAGTGTGTGTCTGGTCGCTGTAATAACATAACTGGCGTCTGTTCTGATAGCAATGGTTGTTTGTATGGATGGACTGGACAAAGCTGTAATTACAGTAAGTTCTACATGTCTAATGTTCTTAATCAATTGTACGAAATTGCATCCTCTGAAATAATAACATGGGTGTATTTTTGATAGAGGTCCAGCAAAAAGTTATTTTTACTTCTTAGCATGGTACCAGAGCATTTTTGTATGTCTGAATTTGGTTCGGTTGATTAATTTGCTAATTACTGAAATATTCTTGTGCTAACTATTTCTGTTCTACCCGAAGAAGTTTTGACTAATGTATCTCTATACTATTTCATTACACCTTATAGTTTGCTTAGCATACAAACATGTATATATGCAGTAGAATGTAATTGATTGTTCAATTGAATAGACAGTTTGGAAACCGAAAGTATAATGATCACGCATTGCGGACATAAAGATTTTTTAATAGCGATTTATTGTGGGGTTTCTTTACTTTATACTGTTTATGTTTACTATATGCGATATGGAGTAAATGCATATGAGACAAAGTCTCTACAATAACATGGTTAAACAAAATTATGGAACAACGCTTTTATTGTTGTTCTTCATCTTGAAGTCACCATTACTTTTCACTCTGCGTAATTCAAAAAATTATATTTCGGAAATTTCACTGCTACTTCCAAAATGTTGAATTTTTCAACAAGTCAGTATAACATGCTCTCCATTTGCAGGCAAACTAACCTGCCGTTTGCCGATTGCCGATGCTCTTCGTTTTACCACAGTAAGCAATTATATTTCAGTTAAAAGCATTATTGTGACGTCAATGCTCAATAATCTTTGAAATTAATGACCAATCAAAGACTATTGACCGTTTACGCCTTAATGACGCCTTTGATTTTTTATGTCACCCCAGACAACGTCGGGGTGACATGTTGTTATTCTACGTATCTGCTGATTATTATGTCATCCCAGACGTCGTCGGGGTGACTTGTTGTTATTCTAGGTTTCTTCTGATTAATCTTTTTTCTTTCTTCTTCTTCCAGTAATTTTTGTCCTAGCAAAATGGCTGGATGGAATGATTTTAAACTTGGCACAAAGTTAGACCACCATCTGAAGTTATATGCTGTGCATTTAAAATTTTCAAAATGGCCACCATTTCCAAGATGGCCGCCACTTTACTTTGAAAAATTGGGAATTATATATCTCAGGAACTACTTAGAGGAATTAGTTCATATTTGGTATAAATGTTCAGTAAGATGAGGGGAAGGAATCTATGTGACAAAAATTTTCAAAATTCCTGCCATTTCCAAGATGGCCGCCTTAATACGTAAAAAGTTCGACTATGTCTGATTGCAACTAAAATTGATTTTTAGGCAGATTTTGAGGCTGCAAATAACATGGAATCATCGAATGGGGAGTCTGGGGTGACATCGGCTATTGCTTGCAATTGCAAATCTAGTTATTAAGCCCCAGACGTAGTCGGGACGACATATTGTTCTTTGTCTGTTTCTCTATTATTCATTATTATTATTATTATAATTAAGTCTCCCAAACGAAGTTTGGGGAGACTTATTGTTTTTGCTGTGTTTCTTATTTTTATTATGTCACCCCAGACTTTGTCGGGGTGACATGTTGTTATTCTACGTTTCTTCTTCTTATAATTATTATACTTATTCTTATTCTTCCAATAATTCTTGTCCGAGCAATTATTTTTAGATGACTGGACCAATTCATTTCAAACTTTGTATAAAGTTGGAACACCATCTGAAGCTGTATGCTGTGCGTTTAAAATTTTCAAAATGGGCGCCATTTCCAAGATGGCCGCCAATTTACGTTGAAAAATTGGGCATTCTATATCTCAGGAACTGCTTATAGGAATTAGTTCATAATTTGTATAAATGTTCAGTAAGATGAGAGGAAGGAATCTATGCGACAAAATTTTTCAAAATGGCCGCCATTTCCAAGATGGCTTCCGAAATGCGTAAAAAGCTCGACTTTGTCCGATTTCAACGAAAATTGATTTCTAGGTAGATTTTGAGGTTGCGAACAAGGTGGAATCATCGAATGGGGAGTCTGGGGTGACATCGGCTATTGCTTGCAATTGCAAATCTAGTTATTAAGCCCCAGACGTAGTCGGGACGACATATTGTTCTTTGTCTGTTTCTCTATTATTCATTATTATTATTATTATAATTAAGTCTCCC
>MJUU01064694.1:27308-60494 GCA_002080025.1 Modiolus philippinarum | reverse complement strand
TCAGAATTTTCAAAATGGCCGCCGTTGCCATGGAAACAAAAAAAGGCGGGAAAATTAAAAGTGCTCCGAATTGGATGAAATTTTACAGGAAGGTTGTGTAAGAAAAATTTTTCAAAATGGTGGCCGTTGCCATGGAAACGGCAAAAAGGCGGGAAAATTAAAAGTGCTCCGAATTGGATGAAATTTTACAGTAAGGTTGTGTAAGATGTGGCGAACATGTCTTGAGGGTCCAAATTTTCAAAATGGCGGCGGTTGCCGTGGAAAGAGAAAAAGGCGGGAAAATTAAAATTGGATGAAACTAAAGAGGACGTCGAAATTTGCAGGGCTTGTTATATGGGGGAGTTTGGGCGACTTCTGTGTTTGCATCCAAACACAATCATCACTTGTTATTATTATTCTTCTTCCGTTTTCCGCCGCGACTTTGTCCGCCAAATTTCTCGGACACTAGTTATCCAATCTTGACCAAACTTCACATGATGATAGAACCTCATCCCAAGATGTGCTTTCCAGTCTTGGAATTTTGAAAATGGCACCGGTTACCATGAAAACACCCAAAAAAGGCGGGAAAATCAAAGTGCTCAGAATTGAATGAAATTTTATAGGAAGGTTGTCTTAACATGTGTAGAATTGGATTCCAGTATCCAAGACTTCAAAATGCTGACCGATGCCATGGAAATGGTAAAAAAGGCGGGAAAATCAAAGTGCTCAGATTTGGATGAAATTTTACAGGAAGGTTGCTCAACATGTGTAGAATTAGGTTCCGGTCTCCAAGACTTAAAAATGGCGACCGTTGCCATGGAAACGGTTAAAAAGGCGGGAAAATCAAAGTGTTCAGAATTGGATGAAATTTTACAGGAAGTTTGCCATACATGTATAGAATTGGGTTTCGGTCTTCAAGACTTCAATTTGGTGACCGTTGCCATGGAAACGATTAAAAGGCGGGAAAATCCAAAGTTCTCAGATTTGAATGAAATTTGAAAGGAAGGTTGTTTTAATTCCTGTGGATCTCATCTGAAGCTTTTGAATTCTGATATGGGAGTTCGTTTGGGAGACTTCTTGTGTTTGCATCCAAACACAATTAATACTAGTTATTATTATTATTGTTTCTTTCTTCCAACTTTTTTTGTCCACGCCAGTTCTCAATGATGCCTGGACAGAATTCATTCATATTTGGTACAAAGTTGGATCACCTTATGAAGTTGTACCTCCACCAAAATTTTTTTTCAAAATGGCTGCCATTTCCAAGATGGCGGCCAAGTTACGTCAACATTTGAAATTTTTCGGATTTCAATGAAAATCATAAAATCTCAAGGATGCCTTGACAGAATTCATTCTTATTTGGCACAAAGTTGGATCACCATTAGGATATGTGCATGCACCAAAAAAATTTTCAAAATAGCACCGGTTGCCATGGAAATGGCAGAAAAAGGCGGGAAAATCAAAGTGCTCAGAATTGAATGAAAATTTACAGAAAGGTTGCTTAGGACATGGGGTATAGGTTTCCGAAGTCCAAGACTTCAATATGGCACCGGTTGCCATGGAAACAGCAAAAAAGGCAGGAAAATCAAAGTGCTCAGAATTGGATGAAAATTAAGAGGAAGGTTGCTTAGAATATGGGGAAAACGTTTCCGGTGTCCAAGACCTCTGATTTTAATGAAAATTTATTTATACATTTTGACGCTGCGAACATAATGGAATCATCGAATTGGCTGCCAGGGGCGACATCACCTATTGCTTGCAATTGCAAATCTAGTTATTCTTCTTCTTTTTTTTCTTCTTCCAATAAATTTTGTCCGAGCGATTATTTGGAGATGGCTGGATGGAATGATTTCAAACTTTGCACAAAGTTGCATCACCATCTGAAGTTGTATGGTTCGCGTTTCAAAATGGCTGCCATTTAACGTCAAAATTTCAACATTGTCCGACCTCAACGAAAATTGATTTCTGGGTAGATTTTGAGGCTGCAATTAAGGTGGAATCATCGAATGGGGAGTCTGGGGTGACATCAGCTATTGCTTGCAGTTGCAAGTCTAGTTCTATTTCTGTACCTAAAATACTTTTTTACTTTCTCTGTTTATAACTTAATAATATAGTTTGTCAAAGCATTATTGAATAGTTGTCCTACACCAAAATAAACAGCTGCGCCAAGTCGCATGATACGCCCGTCGTCACTACTTTAAAACTTTAAGTTATTTAGGTAAAGGATTCTCAACTTACATGTAAAAGTGTGACATGTAAAACATTGCCTTCAATTTGACAAATAAAGTCCTATAACTCTTTCAAGAAAAATCAAAATTTAGCAAAAAAGTACACAGATTGCGAGACCATCATACCCAATACATCTACAAAATTTGAAGTGAATTGGCCAAAGGGTTGTCAAGTTAGAGGGCGACATGTAAAAAATTGCATTAAAATTGATGAATTAAGTCCCATAACTCTTGCAAGAAAAATCCAAATTTCACGAAAAAGTATACAGATCGTGAGGCCATCATATCCAATACCTCTACAAAGTTTGAAGTGAATTGGCAAAAGGATTGTCGAGTTAGAGTGCGACATGCAAAAATGCCTAAAATTGACGAATAAAGTCCCATAATTCTTGTAAAAAAACTCGAAATTTCACGAAAAAGTATACAGATTGTAAGGCCATCATACCAAATACATCTACAAAGTTTGAAGTGAATTGGCCTTAGGGTTGTAAAGTTAGAGCGCGACATGTAAAAAATTGCCTTAAATTGACGAATAAAGTCCCATAACTCTTGCAAGAATGCAAGAATTTAACGAAAAAGTATACAGATCCTGAGGCCATCATACCAAATACCTATACAAAGTTTGAAGTGAATCAGCCAAACGGTTTTCAAGTTAGAGCGCGACATATGAAACGGACGGACGGACAATCGGACATCGGTATACCATAATACGTCCGTCATTAGACGGGCGTATAAAAAAGATAAGGTAGTTGGGGTGTCTAAAACTGAGCATCTTTTTTGTGCATCTAAGCAAAAATTCAGTGATTGAACGATTATGTTTTCTTTAATACAATAACTGAAATAAAACAACGGCAGTAGAATACCGAAGGAACAAAGCACAAGATTACATAAATCAAAGTCCCGAGACAAAGCAAAATTAAGAACACCAGAAGACGGAAGACCAAAGACACTAAATGCCAACAAAACACACAACCACTACATAAACAACATAAAAAACTAAAGAACTAACAATGTGAACTCTCAAAAAACAGAGTGACATCAGGTTTTTCGGAAGGGTAAGCATGTCCTGCACTGTACACAGCACCCGTCACACGGTCAGTTAGGTTTATGATTTGAAAGATCTATTAGGTAACTGATCGGTTATTGTCATTTTCTAAAAATGAACAATAAGTATCAAGTTTGTTCGAATAATATAACATATTTGCCAAAAATTCATAGGGTTTTATCAAAGGGAGATAATTCTTTAATAAAATACCATGGAATAGGTCAAATTTTCTAAGTTTGTTAAAAAAAAACAAGATAGTTGATCCCAATTTTCTTTTAAATTTGTCAAAAGCATTTTAACAATACACATTTATTATAATTTTTCCAAAAATATGGTTTTTTTTTAATTTTAGGGTCCCAAATTATCTCCCCTTTCTTGAAAAACTAACAAATTCTTCATGTTTCATGAAATAACTTTTTCAAAAGGTCCGTGACATATTTTTTATGTTTTTAATTGAAGTTCTATATCGTTCGAATAAATATACAAAGTATTGAAAAAATGTATGTCTGCTTATAGAAAAAATATGCCCTTGAATTGTGGTATAGGGCTATTTCCCATAAAATTCTATTGTAAATATATTGCGAAAACACCAAATTTGACCAATATTTAGAACTCTGTATCTTTTTTGACATATCCGTGACCCCCAAGTTTATTTTGCATATCTTTATAGCATATTGCTCAAAGTTTCACCGTACACATTTTAAAAAAGTTTTTATGTGAGAAACCAAGACACCCCAACTACCTTAAATACGGTGTACATTGGTCTTTTTGTCGGGCAATGGATGACAGCAATTGTAAGAACACCTTGCCAGTTAATTTTATGTTTGTTGTCGATCCCGCATCCATGACATAATAAAAATGGATGTAGCGTTGCTCGACATCAAGCGATGAATTCCTCTCAAACCAGTGCTAGGGGCCGTCTTGAACTTACTATGAGGTATGAGCATATCTCAATGTTGAAGGCCTCATGGCGACTTCAAGATGAAGAACAATAATAAAAGCGTTGTTCCATTGCTTGCTTTTCCCACGTATTTGTGGAGATTATGTCTCATTTGCTTTTACTCCATATCCCTTCATTGCTTTTTTTAGACTGGAGTTTGTCTCTCCTGCAGTGTGGAGTCCGTAAAAAGATTCCCCGTGCGAGAGATGTATGCTCCATATACATTTCAGTTATGGTGTACTTGTTCCTGAGAGAATATCTCATATGGATGCACTATCATAATTTCAAATTTTGGCATTTTATTATTTTTTTTTTTTTTTTAGTTTTCAAAATAATTATTCTGAGCCTTGATTATTGTGCCCACATCTCGTAATTTTATTATGCATAGTTTTCTTACTATTGACTTGATGAGTGCCCTGTGGTTGTTTAAACGTTGTGTTTGTCTTATATTGGTCTTTTTGTCGAGCAATTGGTGACAGCAATTGTAAGAATATTTTGCCAGTTGATTTTATGTTTATTGACGATCCAGCATTCATGACATATTAAACATTGATGTAGCATTGCTCGACATCCAGCAATGAATTCCGCTCAAACCAGTGCTAGGGACCGTCTTGAACTTATTATAAGTATGAGCATATCTCATTGTTAAACCCCTCATGGTGACTTCAAGATGAATAACAACAAAAAAAGCCTTGTTCCATTGCTTGTTTTTCCCACGTATTTGTGGAGATTTTGTCTCATTTGCTTTTACTTCATATCCCTTCATTGCTAAAGTACTAAACAGTCGTAAATAATCGAAGACTGAAAGTCTTGAGAGTTTCAAATACAGAGAAAGGGAAAAAACTCAGAATCCATTAAACTTAAGGTTTTTGACATGTAAAGAATAAACAAGTCGCATTAAATGTCACCCATGCCACAGTATAAACTTGACATAAAATTTTATGATCTATAAATATTGTACAGATTATCAAGATATCTTTACAATGCATGGTGTTTTGAAAATTCAATGGAATACCATTTATTACAGATTTATTGCGTGAACCGCCTTAGCGGTCAACGCCCAACACATTTCCAAATAGTTTGATTTGATCTGAACTGAAGAGACATAAGTGCGCATATGTAGAATCTTAATTAACAGTAACTTCGGTATTTGTTATTTATTACCACTGGGTTAATACGGTCGTCAAGTCAATTATTTATTCCCTATTCCCTATTCACCATTTACTTACTCCATATTCCCTATTCCCTATTCGCTATTTACCTTACTTACCCTTCGGGAGCACCTGATGTCACTCCTGGTTTTCATGGGAGTTCACACTATGAGTGCCTTAGTTCTTAATGTTATCTTTTTATTTCCGTGTATTGTAGCTGTCAAACGTCCTTCTTTTGTCTTTTTTTTCTCTTTTGCCATTTTTGCAATGCCTTTGGATTTCGAATTTTGTAGTCATCGCTTCCCTTGTTCCTTCAGTATTCTACTGCCGTTGTTACTTATTCCCGATTCCCTATTATTATTCGCTATTTACTTATTCCCTATTCCTTATTTGTCATTTAGTTATTCCCTATTCCCAATTCGCTATTTATTTATTCCCTATTCCCTATTCGCCATTTACTTATTCCCTATTCCGTATTCCCTATTCGCCATTTACTTTTTCCCTGTTCCCTATTCGCTATTTACTTATTCCCTATCCCATATTCCCTATTTGTCAATTACTTATTCCATATTCCCTATTCCTCTTCGCTATTTACTTATTCCCTTTTCCCTATTTGTCTTTTATTTATTCCCTATTCCCTATTTGCCATTTACTTATTCCCTATTCCCTATTCGCTATTTACTTATTCCCTATTCGCTTTTTACTTATTTCCTATTCCCTGCTCCTTATTCGTCATTTACTTAATCCCTATTCCCTATTCGCCATTTACTTATTCCCTATTCGCTATATACTTATTCCCTATTTCCTATTCGCTATTTACTTATTTTCTATTCCCTATTCCTTATTTGTCATTTATTTATTCCCTATTCCCTATTCGCCATTCACTTATTCCTTATTCGCTATTCGCCATTTACTTATCCGCTATTCCGTATTCCCTATTCGCCATTTACTTTTTCCCTATTCCCTATTCGCTATTTACTTATTCCCTATCCCCTATTCCTTATTTGTCATTTACTTATTCCCTATTCCCTATTCCTCATCGATATTTACTTATTCCCTATTCCCTATTTGTCTTTTAGTTATTCCCTATTCCCTATTTGCCATTTACTTATTCCCTATTTCCTATTTGCTATTGACTTATTCCTATTCCCTATTCGCTATTTACTTATGTCCTATTCCCTGCTCCTTTTTCGTCATTTACTTAATCCCTATTCCCTATTCGCCATTTACTTATTCCCTATTCGTTATATACTTATTCCCTATTCCCTGTTTACTTATTTTCTATTCCTATTCCTTATTTGTCATTAACTTATTCCTATTCGCCATTTACTTATTCCTATTCGCTATTTACTTGTTCCCTATTCCCTATTCGCCATTCACTTATTCCCTATTCCCTGTTTACTTATTCCCTATTCACTATTCGCTATTCGTCATTTACTTATTCTCTATTCGCTATTTACTTATTTCCTATTCCCTACTCCCTATTCACCATTCACTTTTTCCCTATACGTCATTTACTTATTCCCAATTCCCTATTCCCTATTCACCATTTACTTATTCCCTATTCCCTAATCCTATTCACCATTTACTTATTCCCTATTTCCTATCTAAATTTACCTATTCCCTATTCCCTATTCTCAATTTACTCATTCCGTATTCCCTATTCGCCATTTACTTATTCCCTATTTCTTATTCTCAATTTGCTCATTCCGTATTCCCTATTCGCCATTTACTTATTCCCTATTCCCTATTCGCTATTAACTTATTCGTATTCCCTATTCACCATTTACTTATTCCCCATTCCTTTTTCGCTATTTACTTATTCCCTATTCCCTATTCGCCATTTACTTTTTCCCTATTCCTTATTCGCTATTTATTTATTCATATTCCCTATTTGTGATTTACTTATTCTTTATTCCCCATTCCTACTCGCTATTTACTTATTCCCTATTCGTCTTTTACTTATCCCCTATTCGTCTTTTATTTATTTCCTATTCCCTATTCGCCATTTACTTATTCCCATTTCCTTCTTCGCTATTTATTTATTCCCTAGTCCCTACTCCCTATTCACCATTTACTTATTCCCTATACGTCATTTACTTATTCTGCTATCCTATTTACTTATTCCCTATTCCCTATTCATCATTTACTTATTCCCTATTCCCTAATCCTATTCCCCATTTACCTATTCCCTATTCTAAATGTACTTATTCCCTATTCTCTATTCCAAATTCGGCATTTACTTATTCCCTATTCCCCATACCCTATTCGCTATTTACTTATTCCCTATTCTCTATTCGCCATTTACTCATTCCCTATTCCCTATTCGTTATTTACTTATTCCCTATTCCCTGTTCGTTTTTTATTTATTCCCTTTTCCCTATTTGCCATTTACTTATTCCTATTCCCGATTCCCTATTCGCTATTTACTTATTTCCTATTCCCTATCCGCTATTTACTTATTTCCTATTCCCTATTCCCTGTTCGTCATTTACTTATTCCCTATTCCCTATTCGCCATTTACTTATTCCCAATTCGCTATTTACTTGTTCCCTATTCCCTATTCGTCATTCACTTATTCCCTATTCAATGTTCCCCATTCGCTATTTACTTAATCCCTATTTCCTATTCGTCATTTACTTATTCCCTATTCCCTACTCCCTATTCACCATTTACTTATTCCCTATACCTCTTTGACTTATTCCCTATTACTATTTAGTTATTCCCTATTTTCTATTCACCATTTACTTATTCCCTAATTCTATTCACCGTTTACTAATTCCCTGTTCCCTATTCCCTATTCTAAATTTACTTATTCCCTATTCCCAATTCGCCATTTACTTTTTCCTTATTCCCCATACCCTATTCGCCATTTACTCATTCCGTATTCCCTATTCGCCATTTACTTATTCCCTATTCCTTATTCGCTTTTTGCTGATTCCTTATTCCCTATTCCCTATTTGCTATTTACTTGTTAGTACGTTGATTGATTCAATGGTATTTAACACCTATTTAAGTCGGTAAAATAGGCGACGAATAGGTAACAGGGTTCCAGTGGAGAATGATACGTATACATGTGTGCTAATGTATTGATTTCACATCAAGGAAATCATTTCTAACACTAGATAACAAAAAACAACACATAACAACTCACTGTTTAGTGATAACGTCCGAAAATCGATTAGGTAACAGGGTTCCAGCGGAGCATGGAGACGTATTCATGTGTTCTTATGTGGTGATTTCATAGCTTACAGGAGACAACACCAGTAAAAGGACGCTTTTGCTTACACACACGCGATCGAAACGACGTCTCCTGTACAAATGAATGAATAAAACTTAATTTTTGTTTATTTATTTATCAATTACGTACTGCTGTGACGTCAGCAATATAGAGCATGCGCTGCTGTGTGTGTTAAAAATCTTATGTATGTTAAGCTGAAAAATGTATCATTTTAGATAAAGAAGTCATTCTAAAATCTCTTCATTTATTTTTTTTAACATATACGGAAATATCTTCTCGTTCTTTTTTCAAAGCGGATATTTATCTTCCAATATTATCAATTTCTTGTTAAGAAATTTGTCCTTGATCCTCAATCTTGGGCCATTTTTTTAAGTTCTGATAAGACAGTATTTGTCAAAAGTCGTTCTCAACGTATTGTCATGAAATACATCTTCCACTCTGGCAATAATATATGTTCAGTGATTAAAAAAAATCCAAGTGTTTGCCTTTTTGTTAAAATCTCTCGTACATGTAGTTGTTTTGTAATAGTGATTAAACCTTCTTACATTTTACGCAGGTTCATCTTTGTAATTTTCAACACCTCAAATTCAAATTCATGATTTTACTTACTTGCCTGGATCTCATTCAAACTTTTGTCAATATTTGCCTAACATCTGCACGCATTTTTAGAGGGTTTAGCCTGTTGTATCCCTCTTTGGGTCCGTAAATGCATTAAAATACTTTTCAATATTTTGCTAGAGGCAACTTTTAAAGTGTTAATATTAAATTTCTCTATCAGCTTTACACTTATTTCTATTTATGGACTTCCAAATGTTTTGATTTTATCTGCACCGAAGAGACATAAAATGGATTTGAGATCTAAGAAATGTTTCATTGCAAATTAAATCTTTAGTAGGCTTACAGACCAAACTATCAAAAGTTATACAAAAAATTCGATATTTTAGATGTTGCTGTTACATAAAATGTTAGTTATTTCCCTGCTTTCAGCCTCTGTTTCTTCAGTATTTTCCAAATACGGATGCAGTGTATAATAAAGTGTTCTCTCTATCAGCAGAGGGCATTTCAGAAATTTGTTTTATTTATACATAGCTTTATTATATTTAAAACAATGTTTTATTTGAACACTCTGAAGTATTGCTAAAGTTGGTGTTAAACACCAATGAATCAATCAACTAAATAACCAATTAATTAATTAATTAATACAAAACAAAATAAAACAAAAACCATGCCTTGATTATTTTCAACGATTTAAAATTCAACGGTGTACGGCGCAAGATTTTCACCATGGACATCACTGCCCTTTATACCAGCATACCTAATACTGATGCGATTTTGGCAGTCGAACATTTTTTGGACAGGAGACCCAATCCCTATTTTGACATGGACATTATTTTGAGATTGACGGAACTTGTCCTTAATCTCAATACTTTTCAGTTTAATGGGGATTTTTACAGTCAAACAGGTGGAGTTGCAATGGGTACAAACATGGGTCCTAGTTTTGCTTGCTTGTTTGTCGGATACCTGCAGGAAAAAATGTTTACAGAGTTCAACGGTCCCCTTCCCGATCTTTACAAAAGATACATAGATGATATTTTCGGTTTTTCTAGTAATTTTGATCAGGAACTCCAAAGTTTCATTGGCTTTGTATCGTCTTACCATCCAGCCATAAAATATACTTTCACTGTAAGTGAATCGGAATTGGCTTTTTTTAGACATTTCCTGCAGGGTATCCGACTATAGCATTGAACTTCGATCTTCTATAAACCCACTGATACTCATTGTTATCTTAATTACAACTCTTCTCATCCTAAAACCTGCAAGGATGCTATTCCTAAGTCACAATTTGTAAGACTTAGGCGTCCTTGCGGTGATGAAGAAGATTTCAGAATACAGTGTAACAAAACGACATCGTTCTTCACTTCAAGGGGATATCCCACAGCTGTTGTTGACAGGGCCTCGGAATCCGTTTGTAAACAGAATAGACAACATATTCTGCGTCCAAAACGCAAGTCACAGAATGACAGAGTACTTCTTGTTCTCAATTACCATCCCCACAACATAGCCATTCGCAACATTCTCTTGAATAATTTTAAGAGCATTGTTATGGAAGACAGTTTGATGGCTGATGTTTTTCAATCAGTGCCCCTCATGGCTTTTCGTCGCGGTAAATCTCTTCGCAAGCATCTAGTCAGCAGTAACTTAAAATCTAAAGTAGTGCTGGCTAATTACAGGGGCACTAAAGGATGTAAAAGACCGAGATGTGTTACCTGTCCCCATACTCTTGAAACCAACGAAATTCGAGGTCCTAACAACACATTTACCATCCACAATGGATACACATGCACAACACAGAATCTGGTATATGCTATCATATGTGGGTAGTGTCATGATATATACATAGGGGAGACCTGCCGCCGACTGGGTGACCGCTTCACGGAACACATCCGCTCTGTCCGCAATAATACGGATTGCCCAGTCTGCAATCATTTCAGACTCTCTAACCACTGCCCACAAGATATGCAAGTAACAGTGCTAATAAAATTACATGGAGGCCAGGACAATAGACGTACGTTGGAACAACGGATTATTTTCAGACTGGGCACTTTAAAACCCAGGGGTTTAAACGTAAAACAATCATTCTATGATAAATGAACAATGAAGAGATATGGAATAAATGCAAATGAGACAAAGTCTCTACAAATTCATGGTAATAATAAGCAATGGAACAACGCTAAATGAGTCTCGATGTCGTTTTTTTAGTGGCTGGAATGTTGATAATGTTGCTAATAGTGTACACATAATGTCGAAGAATTTTTTACCTGTATCATATACATTATCTTTAAACACTGTACACGTAATGTCAAAGATGTTTTACCTGTAAACAATATATTATTTTTTAACTACTACTTCATTCTTCACGACCCACTCGTAGATGACATATTTGTCGAAATATATCGGTCGACCTTTTTATTGTTTCTATTCTTTTATTTTGCCATGTAATTTTTGTGCTTTAGGTCATATTTTAGATTTTAAATTCATCCCTTTTAACAGCTCACATGCTCATGTATCTCGTTATTTTGTAATTAATTAATTAAATTAATTAATTAAAAGAATCAACAAATCAATCAATCAACTATCCTAGTTAAGGATGATAAGTGAATGAGGAATAGGGAATACGTAACTGGCGAATAGGGAATAGGGAATAAGAAACAAACTTGACAACCGTTGCGTCGATGCCTCTGCTGGTGGACTGTAAGTCCCGAGAGTATTCACCAACCCAGTAGCCAACACTTCGGTAAGCCCGAAAGCCAATTTTATTAGGAATCTTGCGATATCTAATCTACCAATTTTTTTTTCAAAACTAAGGAGTATCCCCCTCTCGCATAGCTCTGTCCTTAGCTGGTTTTGGCTTTACTATTTAGACCGTATCAGTGATAGTGATCTCTATCAGAATTTACACATACATGTATTTCGGTTCATGGATTTCCAAATGTTTTTATTTGATCTGCACTGGAGAGACATAAGTTGCCAAAATGCGTATATGCAGAATCTAAATTAACAGTAACTTCGGTATTTGTTATTTATTGGACAGTTATCCTTTTCAATTATGGGCCATTTGGATTAGTGAAATTCGGAATACCTCGGTGTTTATGATCTTTTTGTATAAAGGGCCAGTCTCAAAAATGGCAATTAAATCATGTATAAACTGAATCAGCTGAAATCTGATGTATAAGTACCTAACACGCCTAATAAATGTTGGATTCTTATTGGTCATTAATTCTTACAAGTCAAGTGAAAGATCTAACAACAAAATGTTCGTCTGGATGATAATTAACAACAATAAATATTCTAATACATCGTGTTGTGTATACAGACAAATTATCGTAAATACATATAGTTACAATTTCATTATTTTATTTTACCATAATTAAGAAGACAGTTACAAACAATAAAAAGGAAAAAATACAATCTTCAAACGTATGTTATAGAACTTTAAAATTAGGTTTTCATTAAACAACCCTGTTCAAATTACAAAATACCGTCGGAGGTTACTGAGAATCTAGGTTCTGCATATGCGCATTTCAACAGCTCAAGTCTCATCAGTGCAGATCAAATCAAAAACAAAAGATTCGTGGTACCACTCAAAACTAAATGTGTTAGATCATGTTGAGGTATATTTTTGCAACAAATTTTAAAAGGAGAACCATGCGTAGAGCAGATCATGCTTACCCTCCGGAGCACCTGATGATACCTCAGTTTTTATAGGGGTTCACACTGCTAGTGCTTTATTTTGTGGCATTCTTGTTTATTTTTGTTAATTTGTTTTGTCTTTGTCATACTGTCTCAATCCGTGTTTTTGTGAATTGCCGTGATGTTGGATTTATGATTTTAGAATTTCCCCTTTCCTTTTCTTGCTTCGGTATTCGTTTGCCGTGCATTGTGTTCCTTTCTTTGCCAATTTTCGAAATATGCTAAAATGATGTAGACAATCGAGGAAGGTGGTCTCTAGTAAGTGAATTTCTTTGAATAAACATATGCCACACTTGTATGTTTTCTGATGCATTAGCAATCGAACATGGCTTTATATTAGCCATTCTACGGTTTTTGACAAAATGGTACTACTCGAAGGACACCAAGAACAAAAACCAATTTTTTGTTGGAAGTATAAATTTTCCCTTCCAAATGTCAGTTAGGTTAGGTTGGTTCTGAAGGTCCTGTAAAACGAATTTCATCAAAACCTGAAAATAATTGTTAAAATCTGCCAAAACCGCATTCAAATGACAAGTTCATTGGATGCAATTATTATTTAAAATTATGAAAATGTATTATAATTAATTTTGTTATAATAACGTATATAATAAATGACCTGTTAAAACTTTATTTGAGAAGACTTAATGCATTCGCAAAATTGAAAAGATGAAGGAAATAAATCTAAGAGAAAGTAGACGTACCTGTTTTGATCTTTTGATTATTTCTTTTCATTCAAAACTAAAAGTTGGATATTGAAGTTTAAATACCATAGTCTGTTTACATTTTGTCCCTCGTTCTTCTGTTGTTAATCTACAAACTAAACTTTATCATCCACTTGCCAAACTGAGTGTCGTCCATCCGCTCGTTTGCCGCTCATTTTAAAGTTAACATTCAAATTTTGAACTTTTGAAACC
This sequence comes from Modiolus philippinarum, assembly GCA_002080025.1. Taxonomy (NCBI): domain Eukaryota; kingdom Metazoa; phylum Mollusca; class Bivalvia; order Mytilida; family Modiolidae; genus Modiolus; species Modiolus philippinarum. The sequence goes on along the minus strand of MJUU01064694.1, from coordinate 46,745 downwards.
TATACAGCAATGTAAAATGGCTAGTGGATGCGTTCGTTAGAGTTATGTAGCTTTGGATTGGGTTTTGGTCGCTGTGACCTACATTTTAATGGGCTAGGTAAAAGGTTGCGATCTTGGATATAACATGTCATACATCAGTGCTCTTTGGTCAGTAAATGCCTCTTGCAAATTATTAAAGCTGCAATTTGTACTTCCGTTTGGTTGATCTACATTTTCCTCTAGACTTGACAAATTAAAGTTTGCCTTATAATATGAGATTGGGGATACAACATGTCATGCATCAATGCTCTTTGTCCAGTAGATTGAAGAATAATGAAGTTGCAGCTGATAATTGTATCATAAATACTAAATCGGTATGTGATACATCAATGACTTTTAGTAAGTGGATGCGTCTGGGAAAGTTGTGCAGCTGAAAGCATGATTACACTGACTTACAATGAAATCAAAGGTTGAAAAAATGTACGAGGCAAGATCACAATATATTCAGGGAAAACCAATTTACTTTTATTGTTGTTTTTCATCTTAAAGTCACCAGGACGCCTTACGCAATAACCATATGCTTATAGTTCAATATGCGCCAATTTTAGCAGATTTGATTGAAAGATGTGAATCCATGATACAGTCATGCCTTGGTTTTTCATGAATGCGGGATCGTCACCAAACATAAACAAACGGACTAAGTAATCTTGCAAATACTCTTTTCCCAACAAAAGGACCATAAGACACAACAACTTTGATTCGACCACACGCACGGCACTCATCTGGTCGATTGTAAGATGTGGGTAATATATATAAACATACAGACAGAACAATATGGACCAGTATCAGGTGTCAAAATCGTGACTGACTATGAGTACCACCTGTACTCACATAAACATTTTTTTAGTTTTTGAATATTGGTAAATTTCTTCAAATACGTACATCATCGATCGTCAGTCTAGTATATTCTAAAAATAAAAATTCCATAGAAAAATTTTCTTCCTAAAATTACACGTTCTACGCTTTACGTAATGTTTTTCTTTTTTATAAAGAAAGTATTTTGTTTTATAATTTTAAAATATAAATTGTTGCAAATGATTGACACAGTATATGTTATAAAATTTATGAATGCTGTTACATTTAAGACCTCGAATGCTAAAAATACAGAGTACAGCAAATATAAAGCAAATAGAAAGATGGATCCTCAACCTCATTAGTTAATCATTTTGCATAGCTAGGGATCAAATCTAAAGAATCATCTACTTTTGAATTACATAAAGACAGTAGATATTAAGAATATCTTCTTTGTTTACATGCTATCACACTGTTTTGTGCACATATTAAGAATGTTTTTCCTCCAGTGATGCATATGTATGATAAAAAGTCAGACGTCATTCTATAATTAGGTATTTGAAGGATCCTCAATATATACAAACGCATCAAACAATTAAAAATGTGTTAAGCCGTTCATAAACCCGTAATTTAAAAAAAAAATAAATGCTAACAGTATCCAGGATATAAATATCCACGAATCAATCAACAAATCTTTATTTTCTACAATATTCAGCCAGCGTTGAAGTTGAAAGGGGTTTTGTTGAATTATATTCATTTTCAGTTATGATAACCAAGAGTCGCAAATAACTAAATACCGAAGTTACTGTGAATTTAATTTCTGCATATGCGCATTTCGACAATTTATGTCTCTTCAGTGCAGATAAAATCTAAACGTTTGGAAGACCATAAATGCAAAGATATGTAAAAACTGATAGAGAACAAATAACCAAAATTATCTAAATGTAAAGCCAAAATCAGCTAAGGACAGAGCTTTGCATGAGGGAGATACTCCTTAGTTTTCAACAAAATTTACAAAAATTTAGATATTGTAAGGTTCCAAACAGAATCAGCTTTCGGGTCAGCACCGAAGTACTGACTACTGGGCTGGTGAATACCCTCGGGGACTAACAGTCCACTAGCAGCGGCATCGACCCAGTGGTAACAAAAAACTAAATACTGAACTTATTGTGAATTTAATGTCTGCATATGCGCATTTCGACAACTTATGTCTCATCAGTGCAGATAAAATATAACCGTTTGGAAGACCATAAAATCAAAGAAAAAAATTGACACCACTTTCAGTTTTCACGATCTCACATTATGCTTGCTTAAAATTGTCAATCCTGCTTCCCGCCCACACCCATCTCATTAGAAAAGGATATGGAGTAAATGAACATGAGACCATAACACATGTGTTTACTCCAACTGCAATAATTTTAATGAGCTGTATGGCCATTTCGGAAATTAATTCCTCATCAGCAGCACTAGAACCCAAGCAAAGGAAATCCATATCTTCAAAAAGAAGACCATTACGTAAGTAATGTAATGACTGGAAGTAGATAAACACTAATATTCATGTCAAAAAGATTTTGTTTTTTAATCGGACAACCGAGCCAACTGAAATCTGTTTTCAAAAGTAGGGATCACAGTGCTAGTTATTTTTCAAGAATTAAGATCAAACTTCAACAATTTTTGTCATTTAGTCCCTTAATCTACAAAGAATACGAGAAAATGATATTGGAAAGCAATTTTCATTAGAATAGAAATTAACCCGTCATTAATAATGAAAGGATATTTCCTTTGTTTGGGTTCTAGTGCTGCTGATGAGGAATTAATTTCCGAAATGGCCATACAGCTCATTAAAATTATCGCAGTTGGAGTGAACATATGTGTTATGGTCTCATGTTCATTTACTCCATATCCTTTTCTAATGAGATGGGTGTGGGCGGGAAGCAGGATTATGCACATAAGACAAACTCTCTCCAAAAACATGAACTATGCTCATTCCTAAATGCAAGTTCAATACGGCCCCTAGCACCGGTTTTTAACGTAATTCTTTGCTAAATGTCGAGCAACGCCACGTCCATGATTTTTTTCTTTCGTTTATGGATGCGGGGTTGTCAACAAACATTAAATCACTTGGCAAAGTGTTCTTATACCTGCTGTCATCTGTTGCCTGACAAAAAGACTCACAGAAGACTATCTCAAGATTTGAACAACCACAAGGCGTTCAGCGAGACAATTACAAGAAACTTTCCATAATAAAACAATGAGATGTGGGCACCATAAACAGAATGGTCAGAATAACATCTGGAAAGTATAAAAAAAATAAAAGGATATGGAGGCATAAAATGTGTCAAATAAGGTATATTAAATGTAATGAAAGGGAAAACAGGAAACATCTACAATGTCTGAAAATTTCAATTACATGCTTCAGTCTGCAAGGAAACAAACACATGATTCGCAAGTCATTTTCTTTATACGTATTGATTGAGATAACGAAATTAAATATGGATTTGTTAAAATGTATTTTTCTTGAAATCACTAATTATATTGAGATGAGGTCTCTTAAATATATAGAAGTATGAAAAACGTGAATATTTATTCCATAGAATTAATGTTTACAGCATCATAGACAATATAACTGTTTTGTCTCCTGATGATATTGACTTCCCTACGGTTGATTTCCCATTTTAAGTGAATAATTATTCCTGCATATTTATTTCCAAACTCCCTTTCTTCAGCTTGTAACGTCGGCATACGTTGATTACTGTATTCATAATAATAATATTGGCCCACCATTTAAACCTACAAAAAATCGAAAAAGACGAGATATTTTTTTTTACATCTCAGATCACTGACGTGTTGCAGCGAAGTAGTTTACGGAGGGTCGAAATTCTGTTTTATTAGTGACTTATTGTAATGTCCTACCTTTGGATTAAAATGACTGAAAATGTTTTATGATTTCCAGGGACTCAAAAATAGAATAACTATCTTTAAGGCATTTAAAAACATGTTAGTTCTACTCTTGACGATTTTAATGAACGTAACCTTACTATCACGGCAAAACTTTTACAACAGGGTTACAGATTTCATAAGTTGTTGAATACCTTTAAGAAGATGAATATTTAATATCTAAATATGGCGTTACTCGCAAACAGCTTATTACTAAGGGCATTTCTAATCCCCGTTTTTACGGTAATGTTGTTACAAAATGCCAGAAACTAATTAAAAATCCAGACAAGCTGGGACGTAACTTACATTCTTTGCGTAATAGGGGATATTGACAAGATACTCTGCTTGCATCCGTTTAATAAGTTTTGAAATACTGCCGATGTCTACTGAAATATATGATGATTCTTGACTAAATCCTGCGGAAAGTCTTGAGTTTGATTTTTCTTCCGTAGTGCGACAGTGTTCTACCAGCAGACTAGGCTCATTTAGCTAGCCGGCAGATTAGCGGCGAGCACCCCTTGACCCATCTTTCAAAATTACGTATTGTCATATTCTCTCCTTGCAAGATTGTGGTCATGGAGTTAGTAGTCTACCTGTATTGAGTTTTATTCGTATGTTTACTATACTATAGGAAAACGGGAAAGGTAAAGGGGAGGTTTGGGTACCCATAAACCGGTTTAACCCTACCGCTGGCTTTTGCTAGTGCCGGTACCAAGTCCGGCTGTTCCGAGCTTCTATCGTTGTTTACGTTTGTCTTTTGTTTTATTTGTGTTTTTCCTGTGTAGTTCCCTGGCAGATTGGGGCAGGTAATTATAATTTCAGCCATTGTAGGTGTTTCCTGTTGTCCCTTTTATTTCATTAAAGTTGCATGGAAATAAAACATATATTTTTGGTCCTCTAGCGACAGATTGTAAAGTAGCTGACGATGACAATAACTATCATGGCGCTATAAATAAAACTAAATCTGGTTTGCCTTGTAAAGTATGGACGGCTGCACCAAGTACCTACCAAAAATTGGACAAAAATTTCTGTCGCGCTCCTTATTTTGATAAGGACACAAAAAGGCCATGGTGTTATACGGCTTCGGGAAGACCATCATGGGAAGAATGCACCATACCAGTTTGTGGTAAGTTATCTTTTTTTCAAGTGGTGAGACAATAAATAATGATAATGAACTTAAAACTGTTATGCTATTTATTTATTCACTCATACAAACAATGTACTTAATTTGTCCTGTAGTAAGAGACCAAAAACTTCAGTCATTGATACAAACAAATTTCCTAAGATTTCCACTTGTTTCCTTTTCTGTTTTCAAGTATCATTAAACCTGGTTTAACCAACCATTTCTTTAAAAAATGTCCGTTCCAAGTCAGGGATATGACTGTTTGCCTAAAATGTTCTGTGTTGGGTTTTGTGTTCTCGACACTTTCGTACTTTTTACGGATATTCATTACTGGTCTATCCCTCTAATTGATTCGGACTTTTGTTGCCACTTTTATTTATTCTAATAAAATTCAAGAATTCCAAACAATTATTGGACTAACTGGCTAATACATGGGGGGAAAGATCAAACCCATTTTATTCTTTGGTCATATTGCAAGGTTAAATTCTTTGTACGGAAATAATTTTCCACAAGTTTGCGTTGTTCGTACTACCTTTTAAAAATCGAATTAGCGAATTCTTATACATATGCGTAAAGCATAAATATATTGTTCAAAATGTAGCATTGCATTAAAGAAGAATAAGCCACACGTTGAGAGTAAATATGTGATTTGATTTTTATCAGATTTTAATGAATTGTGTCTTTTTATCTGTCCCCTAAATTTTTTTAAATTTATTTTGTTAAAAACGCACCAAAGCCACTATAGTGAATAATGGAAGGTAAAAACAACAAAACATGATTTTTATTAATAATTTTTGTTTTTGCTTTCATGGCACAGTTTGTCAGCCTGGATACTTTGGAGAAAACTGTGAGATTCAGTGCCATTGTGCTAAACCTGGATGTAATTATACAACTGGAGAATGTCATGATCTAGGAGCAGGATGTTTACCTCCTTGGACTGGAAATAATTGTTCACTTCGTAAGTAAGGATAAATGCGTTATGTCTTTACCTTAAAATAAATGATAACCATTGGAGAAATTTCGATTTTTGTCCAAAACAGAGAAATTACCGAAAAATACAACCTCTCTAGAATGTTTGAACAACTTGGTCCCCTGTGACTGACATATACTGTCATCTTTGTTCTCGGTGTTTGTTGTTTATTTTCATGATATAATATAGACATTGAATGCAGTATTGTATATCTTTATACATATGTCGATTTTGAATAAAATGCTTGTATGCTTTTTAGCTACAGCACAGATAACAGAGGAAGGAGGTTTGCACCTCGTGGTTTGGATTATTTGTCAGATTTGGGGATTCCTCTTGTTTTATCCTTTAAAAGCATTATTAATTTTTTGCACATGGAATCCCTTTTTTCATCCATAATTTCACTTTATACATCTGAATAAGCATTCTGTAAATTTTTCATTTGATCCTATTTCTTTTGTCACATTCATTTTAGGTAAAACCTTGCTAATGTGAAACCTATGAAAAATTCACAAGGGTTCAGTTTTCCGCCGAATTTTTAATCCTTAAAACGAGATCATCACCTATTCATTTTTTTGGCTTTTTCAATTTTCAAAAAAATATCAAATTTATCTGATATCTTTTTACTTTCAAATTGAGGAGCAAACCTCCTTAAAAATGTTTTTTCTGGGAAATAAAAAAATTTACAGATGGATGGTTGCCTTTCGACATAATTGATTGTATTTTCTTCACAACTAGAATTTTCTTTCAAATTGAATCTTTTGAACTCCCCTTCTATTCCTAGCTTTAGGAATCGCCGTCAGAAGAATGAAAAAGCTTTTTTCATTGTTTTTGGATGACAAACAGTAAAGAAAAATCACTTTTGGAGAATATATCCCCATTTTATTATAGAAACAACATTACGATAAACACATTTTTGAAAAGTACAGTCTGTAGTTCAGAATCTGGATAAAAAAGAAATATAATATGCAAAGCTCTGTTGCAAATATTTGTTGAACCATCAAAACTTGTAATTATGCACTTAATGATAGCACTAAAAGTCCGAGGAGGAAAGCTGATATCGTAAATATATCACATCTCAAACTCTTTTAAACAGTAGTTTATGAAATGAAATAAAAATTGTCGACAAATAATGTGCTAAAAATGTTTAGGTGTTTTCTGCTAAAATATTATTGTTTCCGCATAGAAATCCATAATAAAGATGACGAACCTTGAAAGCTTCTTGATCTCATACAGCTGCCTGAGAATTATGTACTTCATGCATATATTTCATGAAAATAAAAATAAATGTTGTGCAATTTTTACAAATTAACGTAAATGAATATATATAGCAACAATAGTATTGTAAGCCACAATTAAAAAGCAAAAATACACCAAATGTACAAACTAAAACAAAACTTAAACTATCGAAAAAGAAAAGAAAGTAGAGTGCCCAAAGTTTCGGGCAGCACGGCCTTTTTCTAGGGGGAGCCGGATAGAAAGTTCAGAAGTGAGAAGTGCATGAATGTAGAAATTTAGGAATTTATCGGAATATTTATGTCATTAAGAGTGTAGATTGTTTAATATTTTTGTCTAATCAGTACGATGCAATATAATAAAGAGTGTTATTGTATCATTTTTTAATGCACGAGGTTTATAATAATATAAATCATCTTTTTCTTTGTTACTAGTTATTAAGTGTCCAGACCTGAAGCAGACCTCTAATTTGCTTAAGCCAAAAACCTTGACTGGATATAGGTATAATGAGAGTGTCAACTTTAAATGTGAAACAGGATATGCTTTATCTGGATCTGAAACCTTAGGTTGTATAATGGGAGATCAAAGACATGGAAAATGGAATGATACTCAGCCGACATGTTACCGTAAGTCGTGTTATTTTTTATGGTTGGGTTATTTTTCTATGCGATCTGGGAAATTTACTGAATAAAGACTGACAGTTCGATTCTCAATTACTATAATCTTTATAGTGTTAATCCAAACATTTCAATGTAATTTCTCAGTATTATTTTTAGAAAGTTTTATACCGATTCAATAAGGTTAAAATAAGTCATATGAATCAAATAGTTTCAAGAGTGTCGAACGGACCTTACAATTTTGTTATACCCCCACTATATCTTTTGTTATAGTGATCATGGTGTCCATTCGTTCGTTCGTCCGTTCGTTATTCCGTCCGTCATAGGGGTATACACTATGTGGCGCAACTCCTCTCAGACCACTTGGCGAATTTAAGTGTATCTTTCACAGAATGTTCAGTGCATATTGCCATTGTGCACCAGCTATTTATTTTTTTTTACTTCTGGAATCAAATTGGGGAATGGGTATATATTTGTGAGCTTTGTTCACTGTTAAAAAAAGCTCACAGTTTTTCTAGTTGAGATAAACGTGGTGTGATAGTGGATTTTCCAGTCTCTGGTATCGAATGTCTCTGTTGTATATCTTCGTAAAAAGGTTTGTTAAGAACTTTTATATTTACCTTCTTTACTTTCCGGTACAGTGTTACTATTAGAATGTATCGTTCTAACAAAACTTTAATTGCTACAAGCTGCAAAGAACTTATAGAAAAGTTCCAAATTCCAAAGAATTTAAAATTGAATCAAATGCAGGCTTGTGCTTCATATTTGCCCAAAAATATTTAAGTCTTATGTATACCTTTTATGTTGAAACGGTTCATTTTAAAATCAATGAGCAATTCAAATTCATACCCCTTTTGGTTAAAATTTAGTCGATGTCCTCACCTAATATCTGTGCTTATTAAATAATCTCCAGCTTTATATATGCTTGAACTTTTATATTTTCGTAAAAACTGCTTAAATAAAGTCCCCTTTAACATTAATAGCAGTTCTGAGGAAACAAATAAGACAGTGATGCCTATTTTCATACAGTGAGTAAGGAAGCGGAAAGTCCATTTAAAAGAAATATTAAAACATTATGATTAGGTAATGGACAATCCAAGATATAACTTGTAAATTCTTACATAGTCATTGTATTAGAACAGGTATTAACTGTACGAAGTCGAGTTTGAATGGAAGTAATCACGTCACCATAGTTCCAAGCCGAAAGATTTATTACTATAATGAAGTGGTAACATTATCCTGTGAATCTGGCTACACAGGGAATAACATTACATCTCAATGTTATGCTGTAAATAGGTGGTCAGTGGTGTCACCACAATGTACTAGTAAGTAATACTACCTATTTTACGTCTTTATGTTGTATTTATTTGTCTTCATCACTCAGATATGAACTATAAATCATCATATTACTGAACTTTCAATCTCTTTTCTGTTGTCGTTTTAGCCATGTTTCTAGACTATGATTTTTTAAATATCAATTGTTTGTTGCTTCGGTATTCCATGCATTGTCGTTACTTCAGAGATACCAATAACGCATGCATTTCTCATTGTTCATTTACTAGTATTTGAACAATCGGGTGTTACAGTATTATTACATAGGAAAGGTTCTAGCATTTTCTTGTTGGACTTGATATTTTTGCTTGTTACGAGCACTGTTTATGGAATAATTCTTATATTTCTCTAATAACGAGCGATGTATGTATAGCAAAATTTGCTAGCCTGTCGACAAGTACGGGCTTATTATAACCGGAATACTGAATTACCGAAATTGCATTATAAACAGTAAATTTCGTTATGCTGTACACGTGGTTAAAGAAGTAACCTCTACTCAGCAGCATGAGAATCAAGTAATAATATGGTAAGCCATAATCCAAAAGTAGTAAAAAAAAAGAAATACTCATTACCAAACTATCGGAACAGGAGGCCAAATCAAGTACCAAGGGCATCCACCGAGTGACATACATGGAATGAAGCCTCAGCATTTTCTAAGGGTTAGAATCTTATAAAATCTATAAATTTCTATAAAACACGAGGTAACTTTTTTATGTCAGGCAAGTCTGACTATTGGGCTAGTGAATACATTTGTAACTTCAGTGTTCGCCATTGTTTTAGAATTTTTTTATCGGACTTACCCGTTTTCCTTGTTACGATTAAAGAAGCAAAGATAACAGGAAACACTTACAATGGCCGAACATTACAATCACATGCCACAATTTACCAGGGAACTGCACACGAAAAAACAATAAAATGACAAATGACAAACATAAACAACGATAGGAACTCGGGATAGCCGGACTTGGTACCGGCACTAGCGACAGCTATCGGTAGGGTTAAACCGGTTTATGGGTACCCATACCTCCCCTTTCTCTATCCCGTTTCCCTAAAGTATAATAAACATACAAATAAAACCCAATAATCTTGAAAAAAGAAAGAACAAGACAAAACGTAATTTAGAAAAATTGGTCAGGGAGTGCTCGCCGCTAAACTGCCGGCTAGCTCAAGGAACCTAGTCTGCTGGTAAAACACTGTCGCACTATGGAATATTAATCAAATTCAAACCTTCCCGAAGGGTTTGGTAAAGAATTGTCATGGATTTCAGTAGACATCGGCAGTATCAGTGAGATGCCAGTATAATTGTAAAATCTTTAGGTCATTGGATCCCAAAGCCAGTTTAACTGAATCATGAAGAATATCCGGTCAATATCTCCTATTACTAAAGAATGCAAGTTACGTCCAAGTTTTTCTGGTTTTTTTTATCAGTTTTGACATTTTTTAACAACATTTCCGTAAAAACGAGGGTGAGAAATATACTTAGTAATAAGCTGTTTGCAAGTGGTATTATATTTAGATATCAAATGTTCATATCTTTTATAAAACTTCTTAAATGTGTTTATCAATTTATGAAATCTGTAACCTTGTTGTAAAAGTTTGGATGTGATGGTAAGGTTACGTTCATTAAAGTCGTCAAGAGTAGAACAGACGCGTGCGAATCGTACCAGTTGAGATATAAACACACCGTATGATGGAGCTACAGGAACGTCGTCATCAAGAAAAGGAAAGTTAGTATTTGTGAAATCAAAATTATCCCTTTTATCATAAATTTTAGTTTTAATTATTCCAGCGTCAACGATGATAGTTAGATCGAGAAATGGGGAGTATCTAGAATCACTGTTAGCTTTATTTAATCATTGTTTAAACAAACCTGTTTATGGAATAATATTTCTTATATTTCTCTATGACGAGTGATGCATGAATAACAAATAACTTAATACCGAACTTATCGAACATTTAACTTATGCATATGCCAATTTCGACAACTTATTTCTCTTCAGTGCAGATAAAATCTTAACAAAAGTCAAATATGTTAAAAACTGATACAGAACAAATAACCAATATTTTCTAAATTGAGAGCCAATACAGAACAAATAACCAATATTTTCTAAATTGAGAGCCAAAATCGGCTAAGGACATAGCTCGATCAGTTTTTTAACATCTTTGAGTTTCTGGTCTTCCAAAAGTTTAGCTTTTATCTGCACTGAAGAGACATTAGTTGTCGAAATGCTCATATGCAGAAAGTTAATTCACAATAACTTCGGTATTTAGTTATTTGTTACCACCGGGTCGATGCCACTGCCGTTGGACTGTTAGTCCCCGAGGGTATTCACCTGCCCGGTAGTTCTTCGGTGCTGACCCGAAAGCCGATTATATTTGGAACGTTACAATATCTATTTTTTTGTAAATTTTGTTGAAAACTAAGGAGTATCTCCCTCATGCAAAGCTCTGTCCTCAGCCGATTTTGGATTTACATTTAGATTATATTGGTTATTTATTCTCTATCAGTTTTTAACATCTTTGAGTTTCTGGTCTTCCAAAAGTTTAGCTTTTATCTGTACTGAAGAGACATTAGTTGTCGAAATGCGCATATGCAGAAATTAAATTCACAATAACTTCGGTATTTAGTTATTTGAATGAGGGGATACACCCTAGTTTTCAACCAAATTTACAAGAATTTAGATATTGCAAGTTTCCAAATGGAATCGGATTTTGGGTCAACACCGACAAAAGACGCTTAATCTGTCGACAAACACGGAGCATATCAAGATTATTTTTGGAATTATATTTAACAACGAGAAAAAAATAAAAATCTCTTAAATGCTTTACGTCCTTGTACTCTGGAACAAAGCAATCAATTGAAAGGTGTTATTTATTCTGTCCATCTCATTATCATCATTTTTTAATATATTTCTTATTGAAAGTCGTATTTTTATAAAGGTCAAACTATACTAAAATTCGTTTTTGAATGATACCATAATTACCAGTACAAGTAAAAAAAGAACTACAAACATATAAGAGTAATTATAAAATATGCCAAAAAGGCTACAAATACACAAGGTATAAAATGATACCGTTTCAAGAATGATCCATTAATGCATGAACAATTATTTCCAAGTAACACTTCATTGATTTCATATATACAAAATGTTGTTATGTTCAAAAGTAATATTTCATTGGAATTTAGTCTATATTAACGTCTCTTTAAGGCCCTTTCTGCTAGTTCATATATTTAATTTTTATCTTTCCAACTTTTTCAGATTTCGTCTGATCGTGGGAGATAAGGTTTCAAATATGTATTTCTTAGCGCTTTCTCACTTTTGTATAATGTATAAAGTGTGAACACATAACTTTGTCTCGGATACAGAACGTGTTCAAACAAATCAGTTGAATAGTCTGTTCAAGGGAAAAACATATATCAACCTTGTTATATTATTCGTATCTGCAACATCGGTGAAAAAAAATAATTGGTGTAATTCGAGGGGTCATGTGCGAGTATAAAGCTATGAAACATTACACGTGAGCTTACATTTTGCTCATTCTATTTCTCAACTGTTTTATATTCGTACAATATAATAACATGTGGACATCATATTTTCCGTTGTTGGAGTCACTGTAATCTGGTTTAAAACACCATTTAACGTCCCGCGTTTTCTTAACGGATACCTTTAGATAAATAATATACATAAAAATTTTGTATTTTTTGAATTTGTTTCTCCTTTGTCACTTGTCATTAAATTATCGAACTTGCTGCATTAATATAAGTAATGATTGTTAAAAAATAAAAAAAATAAATCAACAAATAAAATTGAAAAAAAATGTTTGGTCAGAATAGTCACTTAATCCTGGATGGATGCCTTATAATGGTACTCAAGATTAACATTGGACCCTATGAGAAATGCATTACGAAAGTCGATTTTTCCTAAACTGCTCGGCCAGTTTGAACCAAACTTATCTAAAATACAATCAATACCCAAGTTCACAAAATCGGTATATTTCGTTATGCTGTACACGTGTTTCAAGGAGTAACCTTTTATCAGTAGCATTAAAATTAAAAAATAGAAAGCCATAATCCAAAAGTAGACGAAACAGAAGAACTCATTTCCGAAAATGTCGAAAATAGGATGAAAAATTCAGTACCAAGGATATTTAACGAGCGCCATACGTGGAATGAAGCCTCAATATTTTTAAGGGGTTAGAATTGTGATAAAAACAGTAAATTCCTGTAAAACACAAGGTAGTTTTGTCAAGTCGGAAAAGTCTGACTATTGGCTCAATGCAAACTAAATGCTTACCACCTGGTATTCACTATTTCTTTTAAATCAATGATTGGAATTTTGTGAAACTTATGCAGGACCTTAATTATATATTGTAGATGTACACCATGTATTTTGTTTTTCTATAGCCCTAAGCCAGACAAAAATATGCAACATAGTATAATGATACTTGGAGTGAGAGATGGGTCACAGAATGGATCCTCAAAAGTCATCCTGCTAAATTGACTTATTTGTGGTAACGGAGTTATCTGACCAAACATTGTAAATCTTATTATCGTAGAATTTCAAGGAACCACAATAAATAAATTGGAAAATGTTCAGCGAGTCAAACACATTTTGACAAAACTGTTTGGTAGTAATCCAAGAAATGATTCTGAGTTTCTTGCCTTTTTTTCTTGAAAACTGTAAGTTAGAGACGCGGGACATTAAATCATCAATAATTGCAAACCCCGCTCCCAAACTAAAAAAAAAAAAGTTTTTATGTCTTTTCAATACTATCAAAAATGATTTTAAGTAATATGATTTATCATTCACATCAACCTACTCGCAAACTTTACTTTGTCTTGATTAATGATTTGCCACGCGGACAAATCGAATTTGAATTACCTGCTCAATATCCGGAGTTTTGCTCAGCATGTAAGAAGATTTTTATAGAAAAGTTGACGCGAAAAATTGAATCCCATACCGTATCCGATTGTATCCTTCTTTTTATTGTGCCTCTAAACATCGAAGAACAGATATTTCAAATATCAAACTGCATCATCTAAGAAAAAATTTATACACAGTGAACTTCATTAAGATCCAGGCTGTGATTGTGCTTATCATTTGGGAGACACGATTCATGTTTTAGCTCGCATGACCATCACTTGGCACCTGACGTCTTTAAGCTTTTCAATTTTTTTGTCATATCCATATTAACCTTTACAGGAATACTTAGTGGAAGGTCCCTTACAATGCTTGCCATTTTTTTCACACCCTTTCAAAACAACCCAGAGCGGAACATAGTTCAAGATTTCATCCTTTCGAAAACTCCTAATTTGATCATTTACCTGATATTTTACGAAAAAAACCACTTAGACAAATTCAACCAAAGTTTATAAGTACATAAGTATCATGTATGGAAGATCTTCCACCTTCATCGCATTTTTTCCAATTGGAAAATTCATTTTCGCTAGCTTGGAACGGAGTTATCAATAGACCCTATTGGAGAGTGAAGCTGCTACAATATCCAAATTTTTGTAAATTTTGTTGAAAACTAAGGAGTATCTCCCCCCATGCAAAGCTCTGTCCTTAGCTGATTTTGGCCTTACATTTAGATCAAATTGATTATTTGTTCTCTATCAGTTTTTACACATCTTTGAGGTTATGGTCTTCTAAATGTTTAGATTTTGTCTGCACTGAAGAGACATAAGTTGTCGAAATGCGCATATGCAGAAATTAAATTCACAGTAACTTCGGTATTTAGTTATTTTTTACCACTGGGTCGATCCCACTGCTGGTGGACTTTTAGTCCCCGAGGGCATTCACCAGCCCAGTAGTCAGTACTTCGGTGCTGACCCGAAAGCCGATTCTATTTGGAACCTTACAATATCCAATTTTTTGTAAATTTTGTTGAAAACTAAGGAATATCTCTCTCATGCAAAGCTCTGTCCTTAGCTGATTTTGGCTTTACATTTAGATCAAATTGGTTATTTGTTCTCTATCAGTTTTTACACATCTTTGAGGTTATGGTCTTCCAAACGTTTAGATTTTATCTGCACTGAAGAGGCATAAGTTTGTCGAAATGCGCATATGCAGAAATTAAATTCACAGTAACTTCGGTATTTAGTTATCTGACCTACATTTTATGTTTTTAATAAAGTTTGTGATTAGCTTCATAATTGAGATACCACATGTGGTACATCAGTAATCCTTGGTTTATGAGTTTATCTTGGAGGGTCTTGTAGCTCGAACCCGTGTCCTATTGCTCCCATCTCGTTTTTGATTTGATTTGATCAAGATCGAAATATGCGGTTCTTGAACGCAATGTCAACTATTATGCATTATTATTAAACTTTTTGTGCTAAATACCGAGCATATCACATTTGTTTTGCATTTTTTAGTTACACTTTCAAAATTAAATTTGCAGTAATTTCGGTATTTACCGAAATTACTGCAAATTTATTTTTGAAAGTGTAATTTTTACCATTTGTTCGATGGTGCTGGTATTAGTCCCCGAGTAAATTTACCAACCCAGTAGTCAGTACCTTGATGCTTATTCGAATACCGATTTGATTTTGAAACTGAAAATATCTAAATTCTATACATTTTTTAAACTAAGGGGTATATCCATCGTGCAAAGTTCTGTCATTAGCTTATAATGGTTTTTCATTTACATCTTTTTGTATATCTCTATCAGATTTTACAAAGCTTTGATTTATGGCCTTCAAATTGTTTTGATTTGCTGTACACTGAAAAGTTATCGAAATGGCAGTTTGCAAAATGTAAATAACAGTGACTTCGGTATTTTGTTATTTAAGAAATAATTCATGGGCGCTGGTGGTCTGTTGGAGGTTTACATATGGGTAGCCATTGTTTTCGTTAATATTTTATCCAGAGCGTAGCTCAGCGGAGCGAGGGGTAAAATAAACAAAAATAATGGAAACCCATATGATAATCGACTACAAACCACCGGCGAACAAACATGACATTTAATGATCTAGACGAACCTATAGTGTACACGGTAATGACAGCCATTACATAAGATTTACTGACGTTTTTGTGCACAGAACATATTATGACGTGGTCTGTTTCAGCGTAAAGATTGGTATAACGTTGCTCTTAATGTAATCGGAGATTTTCAAAGGGCTTGTCGTCATGGTTTCCATTGTCCTCATATAAGAATCCACATCAAAAATAAGTGTAACTCTTAAAAAACACAAAATAAACTGAATTTTAAACAAAAATATACTAGTTTTGAAGGAATAATTCGGCAACTGTCAAATTTGTGGCCAGCATAACTTAAATAATGCGCTGTTGTCCTTGTTTGTATTTATCTATGAATCTATACTTGTTGTCTACTGCTATTATAAAAACGAATCCTTATACTTTACAGGTTGAACTTGGATTATTATTTTTTTTCTTTATTTTTACAGCCTCTATATTTTCTTTTAAATTTACTTTTGTTTGTCTGAAATTATCGATTTACTTTAGATTTAATTACTGACCTCTGTTTAATTATCCTAAAGCTGTTCGGTGTCCAGATATACATAAAACTTATTACATGTTGACCATTAAACTTACTGGATACAAATTTCTTGATATTGGGATAATGTTCAGCCAAGCTGTGTTGGTAAGACAACAATATATTTTGACTAAATCGTAAAAGTCACTCTTTTACAGGCATTAATAATAAGTTATTAACTTTCAGGCATCCTATAACTTTTATTTTGCCAAATGTGTTTAATCTACACTGAAGACACGTGACGTGTCGAAATGAAATCTTCTTTACTCAAAGGAACGTAATTTTGGTATTTTCAAGCCATTTGTCTTCATTGGGCTATGATTTTTAAATAACGCATTGGCTTGCATTTCATATGTCACGTATACTTATTTGTAAAAAAAAACAGAAATGTTTGACCTCTTTCCCTTGAAGCATGATCATTCATTGCTCAAGGTAGTCATTGTAAAATATTCTAATTTACAAGCCTTCAAGTGTAACCTTATACCAATGGTATAGGGAGATAACCGACCCATGTTTCTCATTGGTTGAACAAATAAAGAAATTGATTCTCAACTCTGGTAACAATTTGTTATGTGTTTGGTGATTGAACTGTTTTCATATTTAATAAAAAGCATTTTTAATTTAGGGAAATTCCTGATTTTAATATTGCAAATTGCTAAAAATTAATTACATTATCACTAAAAGTACATGAAGTGACCATCAATAATAAAGTTAAACTAGTTATATATGTTTAACTTAAATGTTCACTTTTTTAAAACTTGTTTGAAATATTAAAAACATTAACTCCCCTCTGTATGAA
This sequence comes from Modiolus philippinarum, assembly GCA_002080025.1. Taxonomy (NCBI): domain Eukaryota; kingdom Metazoa; phylum Mollusca; class Bivalvia; order Mytilida; family Modiolidae; genus Modiolus; species Modiolus philippinarum. The sequence continues at coordinate 29,403 of MJUU01064694.1, read as the reverse complement.
TAATTAAAAACGTAGTTTAATAACAACCTCCACTGTAACCGAGTACATCACCTAAAACCAAGGTAAGTGTCAGTTATTCAAAACTTTGAACCAATGCTAGTTCTAGCAGTTATTTTAAAAAAATACTGAACATCACAAAAATAAACATTTGAGCATTTCCAAAGACTGCCAAACACAGGAACAAAATTCAAGGAAAAATCGGTAAACCCTTTGTGGTCTGCTATATTTTTGTGATTTTTGCTTAATGTGATTTTGCTCTTTTTGTATTGTTTAGCTTTTATTTTCAAAAAAGCTCCATGTATTAATCACTGTTAATCATATTCAGCTGTTATGTGTCCATATCTAAACAAAACTGCCCATATAGCTACATCAAACCTTACTGGATACCGATTCCTTGATAATGTTACATTCCAATGTGAGAATGGTTACAAAATGGAGGGAATACCAGAATTACACTGCATTGCAAGTGGTTCTTTGTCAGTTGGAATTTGGGATAATATTCAGCCAAGCTGTGTTGGTAAGACAAAAAGTATTTTTAATACAAATGCAAAAATTGCAAATTTCAATATTTTGGGATATAAAAGAAGAGGACGATAATTCCAACATTCTGAGATATATTTATATCCTTAAGTGTACCTAACTTGACACTGTTTTGTACTCATATTTTATAAAAATTGTTGATTTTTTTTTATCACAGTCCATTGATAATTCTAGTTGGTATCTTTATATTATCGGAATACGTTGTTTTTCTTACAAGTCTTTAAAGCAAACAGCAGACATATATCCTTTTGCTCAATACTAACGAATTAATCATATGAAAAAAATTCCAACATGAATATATCCTTAGCTAGCTGTCAATACCTCCGAGCATTTGTTTGGACAAGAACCCAAGAGTATTTTCTTCATGTTTTACGTACTTCATCATAAAGATACTCGTCTTGATAAGTTAGACTTTTTTCTAGTTTGATTTTTACTGTGAGTCTTTTTATGTATTCATTTTTTTAGCCATTCATCACACAGAGGGGGTGTTTGGATCCAAGAAAACGAGTTTAACCCACCGTAATTTTTGCGCCTGTCCCAAGTCAGGAATATGTTGGTCGTTGGCTTGTCCTTGTCTTTTTAAAACATTTTAGTTTCTTCGGGTTATTGGATGTGGTTTGTTTCCATCGATTTACTCACTTTTTTACTCTTTATTTTTTTTTTTGGGGGGGGGTGGGGTGGTGGCATTTAGGGCTTGTGATATGGTGTGAGGTTCCTCACTGTGTTGAAGACCATGCAATCACCCCTAGATGCTTTGTTTTGAGTCGTTTAAATCTGGAGATGGGATGTTGTCACCTTGATATTTACATCATTTCCTTTCATTTTCATATAACGTTACCTGATTTTTGGTTGACTTATTTGTTATTAGGTACACTGTAGAAATAACCTATATGTGGTTTGTTTCCATTGATTTATTCACTTGTTTACCTTTTGGGGCCATTTGGGGCTTACTATATGGTGTGAGGTTCCTCACTGTGTTGGAGACCATATGGTGACCCCTAGATGTTTTGTTTTGGGTCGTTTTAACCTGGATATGGGATGTTGTCTCCTTGACATTTACCCCATTTCCTTTCTTTTTCATATAAATTGTTGTCAGCAATTAAAAAACATTGGCTAAAAATAATTTTGTAAATGATACAAAAATTTATTTTACAAATTAAATGTCCGTGTATAGCTTAAGACTTATCTTGCAATTATGAAGTTCTTCAATAAATAATCCTCTGTCCTCACTTAATAATAAAATCATAATAACGGATGTTGATTATATATATATAATATATATATAACGGTCTATCGTAGGAACCCAACGGGGTTAGAATTAGAGAAATGAATATCGAGATTGCCTTCCCACCGAGGGATTGGCTGTTCTTCGAATGCACAGATATTACAAACAGATTACACTGCCCATGCCATCTCTGTGGGAGACCAAAGGGATTTAAAATAGAGTGAGCTGCAAATTTATTTTGACACGTAATATGAGAGTTAAGTATATTAATTAACCGAAATTTGAACATGGATTTGGTGGTGTAGTGGTGTTAGTGGTGATAAAATATAT
>MJUU01064694.1:0-27298 GCA_002080025.1 Modiolus philippinarum | reverse complement strand
TATATATATATATATATATATATATATATATATGAATTCACTTGCCGCTTTGTAATTTGTCTTGCAAACCACAGCATTAGTAAGTAACAAAATACCGAAGTTCCTGTTAATTTAGTTTCTACATATGCACATATCGACAACTTATGTCTCACCAGTGCAGTTCACAATGACACATTTGGAAATCCATTAACCGAAAACGTTTAAAAGCTGATAGAAATCAAATAACCAAAAGGATCTAAATAGAAAAGCCAAAATTCAGCTAAGGACAGAGCTATGAATGAGGGAGATACTCCTTAGTTTTGAACAATATTTTTTAAAATTTAGATATTGCACATTTCAATTAAGTCGGTTTTCGGATTAGCATCGAAGTACTGACTACTGGGTTGGTGAACCCACCAACCTTGTGCAAATCAATCAAAAATTCAGTACATGTATTGGAAATAAATATATAAACATAGAAAAAGCTACTGCCATGTTTTGCCCATGTTTTTGACGGGATGGTCAACAAACATAAAATAAACCGGCAGAGCTCTTATAATCATTGTCATCCGTTGCTCGACAAAAACACTAATGTCCATAGCTAGTGAACAATTACAATATATTGAGAAACACACTGCATCAATCAAGTCGATGATATGTTACATTGCATTATTAAATAGTGAGATGTTGGCACTGTAAACTGATGGGTGATCAGAAACAATGGCAGTAGAATACCGAAGGAACAAAGGAGTGAAATTTACAAAAATCGAAGTCCAAAGACACGTCAAAACGAGAACACAGGAAACAATGACGTTAGACAGATACAAAGCACAGAAACAGAAATTACAACATTCAAAACAAAGTAACATTTGGAAACAGCAAAAGAAATAAAAATAAAATTCCAAAATTTGAAAGTATGTCTGTATATCTGCATGATAAATTCTCTCAATAACAATGAAAAAGAAAGGAGATCGGGATAATGTCAAGGAGACAACATCCCATATCCAGGTCTCTCAATAACAAGTACACCATAACTGAAATATATAAAGATTACAAACAAAAGATAACAGAAATAACCTTCAATGACCGGAAATTACAATCACATACTACAATCCACAAGCGAACTGTACTAAAACAAGGGGCTCTAAAGAGCCTGTATCGCACACCTGGTCCTTCATTAACAAATACATTTTATGCTAAAGAGCCCATTTACATGTATATAATGAAACTATAGTTCCAATATGCCCAATTAGTTTACGGGGAGAAGACCTCTGTTAGTGTTCCCCATGGGGTCTGATAAACTGTTTTCTGCTGGCAGTCATCTTGGATAAAAAAGGAACCTGAAAAATAATAATAATAATAAAAATTCTCATCAGGGGTCCACATAAAGACTATTTTGATCAAGTTTGGTCCCATTGGCTCTGTAGTTTCAGAGGAGAAGATCTTTTAATGTGTTTTCCCATAGGGTCTAATGTAAAAACTAAGTTTCCCGTTGGCCGCCATGTTAGGTATAGTGCAGACCTGAAAAAACACCATTTTTGCTTGGGACCACCCAAGGACTATTGTGGCCCAGTTTGGTTCCAGTTGTCTCAGTAGTTTCAAAGGGGAAGATCTTTGAATGTGTTTTCCAATAGGGTCCAATGTTAAAACTATGTTTCCCGCTGGCGGCCCTCTTGGATATCGGGCGAACCTGAAAAACAGCCTTTTTGTAAGGGACCACCTAAGGACTATTGTGGCCAAGTTTGGTTTCAAGTAGCCCAGTAGTTTAAGAGGAGTAGATCTTTGAATGAAAAGTTTACGCCGGACGGACAGACGACGGACGCAAAGTGATGGCAAAAACTCTCCCTGGCATTAGCCAGGTGAGCTAAAAATCACAAATTAAAGACAAGAGACAAACGTAAATAACGATAAGAACTCGGGATTACGGGACTTTGTATCGGTACTTGCATTGATTGATTGATTGTTATCGCGTTTGATGTCACTTTCAGCAGTATTTCAGCCATCTTATGACGGTCAGTTTTGGTGGAGGAGGAAGCCGGAGTGCACGGAGAGAACCCCCGACCTTGGACAATCGGTACTTGCAAATGCTTGCGGTATGATTAAACATATTTATGGATATCCAAACCCGTCTTTTATGTATCTCGTTTCCCTATGGTGTTAAAATATTAACTAGCTTATTCCTTACAACTTATCATATAAAGGTTGCATACCAATTTCGAAATAAATACCTCTTGTAGAAGATGAGGAAACTGCAACGAAAAATTAATGTCTCACTACATCTCGAAACTACATTTGTAAGTCAATATTTCATCAAACAGGAAATATATATCCAATGGGACTCAAAATAATATGTCCCTTACAACTTACCGTATAGAGGCCTCATACCAATTTCAAAATTAATCCCTCTTGTAGAAGCTTAGAAAAATGCGACGAAAAATTCATGTTTCACTACATTTGGTAACCAAGTCCACATTTCGTCAAACAGGAGGTACCCATCTGCCAGGACTTCAAATGAGACATTCCTTTCAACAAACCATATAGAGGCTGAATACCAATATTGAAATCAATCCCTAAAGTATAAACTGAAAAAATGCAACAAAAAAGATTCATGTTTTCACTTCATCTCGTAACTAATTCCACATTTCGTAAAACAGGAAGTTCACATCTTACAGGACTTGCATTAGGGCATTCCTTTCAACTAATCATATAGTGGCTGCATATCAACTTTAAAATTAATCTCTTTGGTAGAGGCTGAGAAAAATACGACGATTTTTGTTTTGTTTTGTTTTTGTTTTTGTTTCTTTTTTTTCACTACATTTCATTACTAAATCAACTTTCCGTCTAGCAGGAAGTACACATCTGACAGGACTCGAAATTAGACAGTCTTTACAACTAACCATATAGAGACTGTACACCAAGTTTAAAATTAATTGCCTTTGTAGAGGCTGAGAAAAATACGACGAAATGTTTTTTTGGTTTTTTTTTTTTGTTTTTTTTTTTTTTACATTTCATTACTAAGTCCTCTTTACGTCAAGCAGAAATTACATATCTGACCGGACTCAAATAGGACGTTCCTCAAAATTAATCACATACAGGATGTATACCAATTCTGAAATCAGTCCCTCTTGTAGGATCTGACAAAAATGTGACAAGAAAAAATTTCTGAACAAGCGAACGAACGGACAGATGAATACAGAATACCACACTCCCTATTCAAATGGGGTATGATAAAACACATCTTTTCAGCATATGGCCTAAAGCATTATTGTCCAAAGCTAGTGAATAATTACAACATATAGACAAACAAAGGCCACTCACCAAGTCGACTGTGAGAAAACATGGCATAATAAGATAGTGACTACACTTGTATCAGTTCATAAAAGTAAATGTGAAGAAGAAAAACTGCTAATATTAATGTGTTATGTATCTACAAGTCTTATATCAAATTATTGTTTCCAATTATTATGTGTTTAGCAATAAATGCAGACGTTTTGAATATGTGATACAGTGCATGACTTCCATTCCGTATTCACACAATGACGTCATACCCTTTACCGCATACCCTTTATCGCATGGCTTACCCTTTATCACACACCCTTTATCGCATGGCTAGACCTGTATCATACCCTTTTTTCAAGAACATTTTTTTTTCAATCTGAATTTTTTTATTAAAAATAAATTGGGGGTTAAATTGTTTTGGGGGGAAAAAATTTGGGGATAAAGATATTTTGGGGGTAAAATTTTTTGGGGGTACAAGAAATTGTTTGGATGAATTTTTTTTGTGAGGATCAGTTGAAAAAATCTAGCAATTCTGATAGATTTTATTCCAACCACCTCCAGTCCCTTCCACACATTTTGAAATTTTCTTCTTAACAAAATACATGCATTTTCCCTTACTAAATTCAATTTTTGCCAGTATTTTTGGGATAAAGAAGTCCTCTGTTTAAATATATGATAAACTGTATAATACATGGCAAGATCCGTATCACATGCCGTATCATCTCGCGACCAATATCATCCGTCGGGCCAGAGGCCCTCGGGCTGATATTGGTAACTCGGGATGATATTGCATGTGATACGGATTTTGCCATTTATTATTAACTATTTATTATTTCTTTATGTCTGAGCAAGGGATCTCTCAGTATACTTATTTGATGGCAAAATGTTTAATTACTGTCATTTGTACATTCTCAATTAAGATTTGTTCAAAAACAACGACAGTAGCATACCGAAGGAACAAAGGAATGTCAGATTGATGAGAGGGGAGGTGAGATCAAATTGTGTCATCCTAGAAGGTTCCTTTTTTCTCATTTTTTATGCAAACTTTGTTGTGGCCTATGCAACAATGCATAATTGCTATGTATATATGTTGACCATGCAAACTTGAAGCAAGAAAATTATTATTGCTAGATAGACAAAAGGGCATCAATATGTATTTAACATAAATAGGTACCATAAAGTGACCGTCCCCTTGCATAGAATTCTACGTAACGCACTCTTTATACTCGTGTACACTTTCCCTTTTAAGACAGATAAATAAGAAATTGTACATCTGTAAGTCTTTTCTTAGAAAATGATAATTTGACTTTACAAACTCTCCACACTCAAAATTTATATTTAATGGCGGAGGTACTAGGCAACGTGCCTGAATAGTGAAACAATTTCATAAAATATATATTTCATATGTACAATTTTGTTGCTATCTGGACTTTTTCACCTTTTTATCTAATACCGGTATGATATACTGAAAGCTGGCTTGGATCGTCATTATTACCTCCTCTGTGGTTTATTGTCATTTATCATTTTGTCATTTGCTAAACATACGTCTTGAAATAAGGATTATATACATGACTCTTATATGATTGGCTTCGTTAACGTAACAATTTCTAGTTTTATAAAATTATTTTTGTATAAGCGGTGCACACATTATTCTACGAGGGATAATTTTTAACAATGTCCTGTCAAAATACTGCACCGGGAAGAAACAACAGAAATCATTGATAAAAATATGAAGGGTCAATATGTTTTTAAAATAGAGAAAATACACTTTTTCATTTATCTATCGTTCTTTATTTAATTTCAGTGGAATCTAATAATGCATTCCCAGTGGGAGTGGTCGCAGGAAGCAGTGGTACAGCTGTTGTATTAATTGTGGTTATTGTTGTTATTCTAATTATAATAAGGAGGTATTAACCATATATTTGTATCATTTATTATTATATGCTGTTTTCTTCTTGTCACATGGATTCATATTGAAATATTTAGTAGTTAGCATTTCAATCAAGATTATATTAAAAAGATCAGACAAGGACACACCATTTCATTTCCTTTCTCAATTCCAGAAGAGCAATTATGTGAATAGATGGATTGATTGGAACATATATTTTCCAATAAAACTTACAATCCACGATGATTCCACATTATTCGCATTGATTATTAGAAATCAATTTTCGTTGAAATCCGACAACGTCGAAATTTGACGTATTTTGGCGGCCATCTTGGAAATGGCGGCCATCTTGGAAATGGCGGCCATTTTGAAAATTTTTAACGCATTGTGAATAACTTCAGATGGTGTTCCAACTTTGTGCAAAGTTTGAAATCAATTGGTCCAGCCATTTAAAAATAATCGCTCGGACAAGAATTATTGGAAGAATAATAATAAGAATAATAATAATAATCAGAAGTACCTGTAAAATCTATAAGTCATTGGATGCCAAAGCCAATTAAACGAAATCATGACGAATATCCTGTCAGTATCCCCTATTACGTAAAGAAAGTAAGTTATGTCCAAGTTTTTCTGGATTTTTTCTATCAGTTTTTGACATTTTTAACAATATTTCCATAAAAACGAGGTTGAGAATTGCCCATAGCAATCAGCTGTTTGCTAGTAACACCATATTTAGATATTAGATGTTCATATCTTCATAATCAGAAGAAACGTAGAATAACAACATGTCACCCCGATAAAGTCTGGGGTGACATAACTAGAATTGCAATTGAAAGCACTTGCCGATGTCACCCCAAACTCCTAATTCGATGATTCCACATTATTCGCAGCGTCAAAATCTACCTAGAAATCCATTTTGGTCGAAATCCGACAATGTTTAAATTTTGACGTACTTCGGCGGCCATCTTGGTAATGGTAGCCATTTTGAAAATTTTTAACGCATTATGAATAACTTCAGATGGTGTTCCGACTTTGTGCAAAGTTTGAAATCAATTGGTCCAGCCATTTAAAAATAATCGCTCGGACAAGAATCGTTGGAAGAATAATAATGAGAAGAATAATAATAATCAGAAGTACCTGTAAAATCTATAAGTCATTGGATGCCAAAGCCAATTAAACGAAATCATGACGAATATCCTGTCAGTATCCCCTATTACGTAAAGAAAGTAAGTTATGTCCAAGTTTTTCTGGATTTTTTCTATCAGTTTTTGACATTTTTAACAACATTTCCATAAAAACGAGGTTGAGAATTGCCCATAGCAATAAGCTGTTTGCTAGTAACACCATATTTAGATATTAGATGTTCATATCTTCTACAAAACTTATTAATTGTGTTTAACAATTTATGAAATCTGTAACTTTGTTGTAAAAGTTCTGATTTGATAGAAAGATTATATTCATTAAAGTCGTCAAGAGTAAAACAGAAGCGTGCGAATCGTACTAGTTAAGATATATACATCGTAGTTTTGTCCTTAGCTATATTCGTTGTTACTGATTTTTTGGATTTCGTTTGGTTTAATGCATTTTAACATTTTTTTTTTAAATTATGGAATTCCTTTGTTTGGGTTTTAGTGCTGCTGATGAGGAATAAATTTCCGAAATGGCCATACAGCTCATTAAAATTATTGCAGTTGGAGTTAACATATGTGTTATGGTCTCATGTTCATTTAATCCATATCCTTTCATTAAATATTTAATGCAGGAGTTTATCTTTTATTGTAATGTGGAGTTAGTAAAACAATTCCCCGTGGTAGAGATGTATGCTCTTTATTTTTCTTAGATATGGTGTACTTGTACATGAGATAATATCTCATGTGTACACTTTGTTCAATTACAAAAATGTACTATTATCTAAATTAATGTAAATTCTAAAACCGAAGGATTTACTCCCACCATCTTAGTTTTGTCCTTAGCTATATTCGTTATTACTGATTATTAGGATTTCGTTTGGTTTAATGTATTTTAACATATTTTTTTTAAATTATGGAATTCCTTTGTTTTGGTTCTAGTGCTGCTGATGAGGAATAAATTTCCGAAATGGCCATACAGCTCATTAAAATTATTGCAGTTGGAGTTAACATATGTGTTATGGTCTCATGTTCATTTACTCCATATCCTTTCGTTAAATATTTAATTCAGGAGTTTGTCTTTTATTGCAATGTGGAGTTGGTAAAACAATTCCCCGTGGTAGAGATGTATGCTCTTTATTTTTCTTAGATATGGTGTACTTGTACATGAGGTAATATCTCATGTGTACACTTTGTTCAATTACAAAAATGTACTATTATCTAAATTTATGTAAATTCTAAAACCGAAGGATTAACTCCCACCATCGTAGTTTTGTCCTTAGCTATATTCGTTATTACTGATTATTAGGATTTCGTTTGGTTTAATGCATTTTAACATTTTTTTAAAATTATGGAATTCCTTTGTTTGGGTTCTAGTGCTGCTGATGAGGAATAAATTTCCGAAATGGCCATACAGCTCATTAAAATTATTGCAGTTTGAGTTAACATATGTGTTATGGTCTCATGTTCATTTATTCCATATCCTTTCGTTAAATAGTTAAGATATATACACCCCTTATAATGGAGCGACAGGAACGTCGCCGTCAAGAAAAGGGAGATTAGTAATAGTGAAATCAAAATCATCCCTTTTATCATAAATTTTAGTTTTGATTCTACCTGAGTCAGCGATGATAGTGAGATCGAGAAAAGGGCACTTATTGAATAATTGTTTGAATTATTAAGTTTCAGTTCTAATGGATAAATGAGATCGATGTTGTCTAAAAACTCGGGATTGTCAATAGTAAGGATATCGTCGATAATTATACCTGCTGTGATCGTTGAAAATTCAAATAAGTTGATCACTGTTTTGTATGAATCCATCCTGTAAATCCTTCATAAATTCCATTTCGTAACAGAAAAGAAAAAGATCTGCAATGAGAGGTGCACAGTTTGTACCCATTGGAATTCCAATCACTTGTTGATAAACAACGGTACAAAAAATTGTCTAGCAAACGATTCAGTGCCTTGATCATGTCGTCGCAAGTCCAGGAACAATGTTTTTATGTAGGTGATATGAGAGAACAATCCTTGCTTTTTTTATTACAAAAAATGAACTATAGATAAGGAAATTTGAAAGACAGACCATTTAATAAGTTGTCCAAATTTTGATTTAATCGGTTTATGTTGAAGGGTTGTATAAAGTGTAGAAAAATCATAACTATCAACAGACGAAACTGGTCTTTTTATAGTTTTTAATTTATCTAAAACTTCAACGGAATTTTAATACTCCAAAAGTAATTCACAACAGAGTTTTGATAAGTCTTTCTTTTTTGTGATCTCTTTGATATATAGCAGTGATAAAATTAATTTAAAAAAAAAAACATGACATGCTATAGTAGGGCAGATAAGTAAGATTACGTGTCACTATGAATTAATTCTCAATAACGAAAAAAGACTGAAGCCTAGTAAAGAAGAAAATTTTCAGCAATGCTATGAGCACGCAAATCACTTGCTATTCGAAAACTGCACCATGTAGTTTAAATAGAATTTTGATAAAATGGTGGGTTAAACCAGGTTCAGTGATGCATCTAAAGTCCGCTTGTATGACAACTTTCTGAAGCGTGTCTGTGCTTACGTTATTTTAAAATGTCATAACCATAAAAGATATGCAATCACCTGCATTAACTGTGGATTTATTTTTAATGCCAAACATACAAAACATCTTTGGACGTCTGAGTACACATCCACGACAAGTGTAAAGATTTTCTCATGGTGAATGTCCGGTTTTTGAGCAGACATAATCCCACATCTCCGGCATATTGCGTCTATATTTCACAACTATAGTGCCTGTAGTTTGTAAAACAATTTTGTCATAATGCTAAATTACTCTCTCAAAAATTTATACATCAAGGTTATCTTCAATCACTGTCGCAATTTATTTTGTAGCAATTGTCGCATATTTGCAGTTGACACACCGCTACAATGTAGATCGAGAGTCTATTAACGGACTGTGACAAAACCGCAAATTTCACTGGCAGTTTGACTTGAGCAATGCTTGGAGCAGATCATGCCTACCCCTCCGGAGCACCTGATGATACAATATATAGCTTTAGTTGTGTGGCATTCTTGTTAATTTTGCTTATTTTTTTTGTCTTCGTCATAGTGTCTCAATTCGGTTTTTTTTTTTAGTCTTTGTCATGCTCTGTCCCAATTTCTGTTGCATATAAGTTGCCGAGGTTTGGGATTTTTACTATGGCAATTTCCCCTTCACTCCTTTTAGCTTCGGAATTCGTAGCCGATGAATTAATATATGAATCATTCAGGACAATGTAAGAGGGCAAACTAGAACAATTTCAATTTGTTTAATTTATTTGAAAATTAAAGATGACTTTGTTCCATATCCTTTTTCAATTTTAGGCGACAAGGAAAGCAAAACCATTACTATGACCATTCACGTAAACAAACAGATTATGAAACTGTTGAAATCCCAGATGATACAGCAGGTAAAAAAGTCAATTTTATACTAATTATACCAGATAAGGATAGAAACATTTCAATACCTGAAACGCCATGTGAACTTTTGTCTTCATCAGCCATCTATTTCAGAGTTATTTTTCTCGAGAGCTACTTAAAGCTTTAAAATAATGTAACATGGTTTATGGTCAAACACTTCAAAAATTATTTTTGATCTTACAAAAAGTATGATTTCATGGTTGGAATAGGTAATGATGGATATCTTTATCTTTTTGTTATTTTTAATAATAGTCGTAAATTGAGTGTAAACCATGGATGTAGCAATTTGAATACTTATCTTTTTATTGTTTTTCAGGTGTTAACTTGTCAATTGTCAATTTGTTATCTTTACACATTGTAATGAATAATCAGGTTTTTTGGTCGTCATAAATTGAGCAATACTTCTTTTCTTGTTCTTTGTCCGGACTATTTAGCTCGTGATTTTGCATTTATTGAACTTTTGAATTTTGTCTTTACTACGTTTTTAGGATCAAGATGGCTTTGTTGTCAGTGGTGAATGAAAAGATATGGAGTAAATGTACATGAGACAAATACCCTACAATACATGCAAATGAACAACGCTTTTATTGTTGTTCTTCATCTTGAAGTCACCAGGAGGCCTTCATCAATGAGCTTTGCCCATACCTCACAGCGAGTTCAAGACGGCCCCAAACATAGTTTTGAGCGGAATTCTTTGCCAATTGTCGAACAACGCTACATCCATATCTTTTCTGGTCATGGATGCGGGATCGTCAACAAACATTATTAAACTGGCAAGGTGCTCTTACAGTCCCTGTCATCCGTTTCCCTGCAAAACACTAGTGTCTAAAGCTAGTGGGTGATTACAACATATAGACAAACACAGGGCATGTTTTACATAATCATGCTTTGAATTGCAATAATCGTACATCAGATTGTCTGGCATTTGATTAAGTTTACCATATCGTCTGAACTGAATGCACAGCCTTATTTTAACAAAGGACGTTTATATTTTGAATAAATGAAAAACTTAATTTTATTACTTGATATCTATTCACAAAAGTTTAATTACAATACATTATAGTCAATGAAGGGGTATGGAGTAAATGCACATGAGACAAAGTCTCTAGAAATTAATGATACAAACAAGAAACGGAACAACGCTTGCATTATTGTTCTTCATCTTGAAGTCACCATGAGGCCTTCAACGATGTGCTTTGCTCATACCTCACGGTAAGTTTATGACGACCCCTACCACCCTACTAGATATTCATGAATATATTGGGTACAAAACAAAATATGCAAAGTTTTTAAAGGCATTATTCTGTCAGGCAATGTAAACGATTGGGAGACAAATATTCCCTGATAAAGATAAAGTTTACGGTTTTGCAGAATAGTTTCGTTCTCATACAGTTGTCTTTGGTTTTCCGTTGCTGTCGAGTTAATTTTAATTAAATAGTTAAATTACATAAGAAGACCTGCAAAGAAATGACACAGACAATTTCGTCATATATGTTGTTTAGAAGTAAAAAAGTAGAAGTAAAGCAGGAATGTAGACTTATAATCAATGCCTTTATTATTTAGATTCCTCATCATCGATACAACTTGCAAGCAAAAATAATATTTACTATAACCATATTGAAGCTGGTGATAATGACGGGTATTATGCATTTTACGGAGCAAAACAGATTCCTGAAAGTGCCGTCTTAGTGGCAGATTTATATTCATACATCGAAAGCGCAAGTGGAGAAGGAGGGAAGTTAGAATTGCAGTTTGCAGTAAGTTAAATTCTATGAAAATTTTTTTCAAGCCTCTGATTGATATTGAAATTTACCTAGTTAGTCTGTATAGTTCTAGAACTAAATTGCGAGAATGTATTTATGGGCGGAAACGTGTATTGTTCGTCTTTGAAATAGATGTTATTCTATACACTTTTAGAAGAGAAGCTTGAACTGGTTATCGATTTTCTTTTGAAGAAACTAGAAACTGGACTTCAGAAATCTACAAATGCAGCCTTATTATCCGGGAATAAAGCAAAGAATAAATATCGGAATCTTTATGCATGTAAGTAAAATACATATTATATACATATTTGTGTGGAAGGTGCCAATAGCTGCAGCTATACTACTGAGACAGAATTTTCCCAGAAAATCTCACAAATTCCACAAAATTTATGAAAAAGATGGGCATGGAGTAAAACGTGTTTTTTCTCTTGAGGAAATAAATTAATACATGTATAGCTGTGAACTTTTTTTCGAAATTTTATTAGTATGTTTTTGCATATTGATGTACATGAAGAACAATGTTAAATTTAAGGCTAACAATATGCAGAGATCTAAGACTAATTATTATACAAAATATTAAAAATTTTATACCATACAATAAATGTATGTCGAATGCACGTTTTGTTGGTAATCTAATTTCTAACTTCAATATTAATGAAAGAATTATTAACTGATTGTATTAAGTGTTGAGCAAAGTGTAAATATAAAAAAATTAACAAAGCGAGGTTTACACAAATGGAAAATGATTTAATCCTCTTAATTTTTTTCTCAGCTATTTTTTTTTTCAGAAGCAGGTTGTTTGTGTAATTTACTGTTCTTTTTGGTATCAGTTATGTTGTCTTTCATATGAGATAAACGCGTTATTTTGATTTTACGGAATTTTTTTAATTAAAAGATATTTACGCACTCACCAGAAATTTAGTAAACATGGTAAAATGAGTTTCATTATCAAGTGACCGTTGATGGAAGTGTTTGAAATCTTCAGTTTTTCTAGATACCATATGTTTTACAGATGATGACACGCGTGTTGTTTTGGAACAGTTACCAGGAATTCCCGATTCTGATTACATCAACGCCTGTTTCATTCATGTATGTTTGTTTACAAAACGGTAGTCACTGCTTTATTAATCACATCGAATTTTGGATTACTGTCAGAGTGGTCAAGGCTTTTATAACATAACTCTAAAGAAATATCTTTAGGATTACTGTCGGATGGTTAAGGGCTTAATAAAAGAAGGAATGTGGGGTTGATGTAGTGACTCTTGAAGATTGATCAGAAAAAATAGTGCCATAGAAAGAATCTTACATATAAGTAAATGAATACCTTAACACTGAAACAACAAGTCGAAAAAGAAATGGTATTCCAATTTCAACACAACACAAATTTGAGTGAGGAAGATACTGACAAATCTAATTTTCAACATTATTATATTTTGAACCTTCAATCATGTATTACTAGTATTTAAGAACCAAACCGATAAAAGTGATGTAGCACAAAATGTTGGCCAGATATTTGTAAGCGGTGATTAACTTAATACCGAAATATACTAAAACTGAGTTGGTTGTTTTGCAAAGGTACGTAATATTCTAATAAATACAAAAAGGCAATGTGGACTAGATTTCTTCCAAAATAAAGAGGAACTAGTCAGAACCGCATATGTGATTTAAACAAATATTTTTGTCAAAGTTTTACATTTTTGCTGTCTGTTGTCAACCTCTGGACTTATAGGTGATATCTTGCTTGTGTTGCATTCAAAAAGGAGAACCCACAGATGAATTAAATAATTAATATAATTAAGAAAAAAAAACAGTCGCGAAGTAGAAACATTTTGATGGTACATGTATTAATGAAGCACTGATAATCTAAGTAAAACATTGTTCATTGGTTTCTGTGAAGAAAATACGTCTCAAAAAGTCTGCCAATTTTAATTTCGTTCAAACAGACTTTATAGATTGTAAGTCAATTTTCCCCCAAAGACAGAAATGGATCAATATACCAACAGACATGGGCATATAAAGGTATCAATCAAACAGTATATAATGTTTGAAGGTAAAAGATTATATTTAGTGGTCATCCTCCTAAACATTTTAGAATCTTGTTCCTTTTTGTACATGTTTTATGCAGTGGAATATTATCTTCTTTATTTTTTCAAACAGGGCTATGGACAAGTAAAGAAATATATAGCGTCACAAGGTATGCGGAGACCTACATTTATGGTCAGATAAACCAACTAATTTTTAATATTATTTTCATATGGATGGCTTACACTTTTCAACAAAATTCTAAAAATTGATGTCGATAAATTATCTGATCGGCTATCTCAATAAAATGGAAAAAAGTATAAAAGACCTTTATCATATTGAAATAAAAAAAATACGGATTCGAAAGAGGTGAAATTAAAAATAAAACGGTATTTTTGAAATCACTTACCTTTGGTATTTGAAATGAAAAAGAAAGGAAATGGGGTAAATGTCAAGGAGACAGCATCCCATATCTAGATTAAAACGACCCAGAACAAAGCATCTAGGGCTCACCGTACGGTCTTCAACACAGTGAGGAACCTCACACCATATACCAAGCTCTAAATGGCCCAAAAAGGTGAAAAGTGAATAAATCAATGGAAACAAATCACATCCAATAACCCAAATATAAAGAAACTAAAACTGTATAAGAAGACAAGGACAAGCCAATGACCAACCTATTCCCGACTTGGGACAGTCGCAAAAATTGGGATGGGGTTGAACTCGTTTTCTTGGTTCCAAACCATCCCCCTTTGTGTGGTGAATGGCTAAAAATAAATACACAAAAAGACTCAAAGTAAAAATTCAAACCAGAAAAAAGTCCAACTTATCAAGACGAGTACCCTTACAATGAAGTACATGAAACATGAAGACAATACACACGGGTACTATCCGGACAGATGCTCGCAGTTACTGACAGCTAGCTAAGGACTTAATTTCCGTTGACTATGATATCAAGCCTTCTTACACAGTCAACACATAATGGTCAGGAGAAGAATAACGAACAATAAATGCTAATATTTCAACTGACTTTACATCATGTAGTTTTATTTTTATATACTTGATTTCTTTTTTAATCAATTGTAGACGTTCTCTCGTTTTATTCTGAATGTAATGTTGTGTTCAAAAACAAAAGGGCAGATATGTATTATTGTAACATTTTTAGTAAATAAAATGTCAGTGCAAATTGCTTTTTCTGGCGAATCACTAACACAAAGAATGATACAGATGTCAAAAATTTGACTAAGTAAAGTAAAACATGATAACATCTACCGACGCTGCAATTTTGTAATAAATGTACTAATCCGCGTAGGAGTTAGTGCCTTTTTTAATAAAAAATCAAAATTTAGATATTTTTATACCCTGCTCGAAAAGTGGGGGTATATAATGTTGGGATTGTCCGTCCGTCCGTCCGTCCATCTGTCCGCCCGTCCGTCTGTCCGTTACACGATTCCCGTCTTCCCGAATTTGACATTACCGATTCTGCCTTAACTGCGGATTGTCTAACTGACAGTGTGACGGGTGCTGTATACAAAGCAGGATATACTTACCCTTCCGGAGCACATAATGCCACTATTTTTGGTGCTTTAGTTTTCATTGTTGTATTTGTAGTGTTTGCGTTTTGTGGTTGTGTAGTGTCTGTGGTCTTCCGTCTTGTTCTTTGTTCCTTCGGTATGCTACTGTCGATGTTTTACACCTGAGGGTACCCATCTCTTATTCGCTACTCCATCTGAACCACTGTTAAACTGCAATTGCCATCATTCTGTCTTAGACGAATTTAGAAATTGTTATAAGTCAGTTCAATCTTATGATCATTACCTGTCAGTCGAAGTGTTTTGTAAAAATAAAAAAAAAACATATAAAAAGCTTGTAAAGATAGGAGTACTTTAAGCGCATTAATTGTAAAGTTACTTAATTTGCTATTTGTCTGTGATTTTGTTGCAACCGAAATATTCAATTTGGCCAAGGTTAAATTGAATGTGGAACAATCGAAAGAGTTTTTGGAACCAATGAAGTATAAATTGGCACAAAAAAATATATGATATTTTTATTTAATGATATTATTTTTTATTGCTTAGGACCGATAGAAACATCAGTAAATGACTTTTGGAGAATGATTTGGCAATGTGAATGTGGAAAGATTGTTATGTTGACAAATGTGTTTGAGGAGGGAAAGGTAGATACATCTTTGTTTTGAAGTAATAATGTCACAGGAATTTTTTTCATTGTCCCTGTGAAATTGTATTTTTATAAACAACCCAAATGTTGATATGAACAACATAAAAATATTTTTATTTAAACAATATTTTATTAACTAAGTATACAAACAAACAAGATATGGGGATTCGGAAACTAGAAAAACTAATATTTTTAAGTGGTGTACACAAGGTATCGTGTGATACACTAACGTGAAAGAATATGACGTTTCGAAATATAGGAACAAGGTCATACAAAACAGGGTATGGTAAATACAGAAAAGTACTTTTCATGTTAAATCAGAACAAGATTTCTAACGGAATACCAAGAATCAGAAAGTGGAAATCAACTGAGAAAATGAAGCATCCATATACTGTCTCTTAATTCTGTCTAGAGTCAATGGGGCAATTTCACAATGAAATATCATCAATGGACCACTTGTGACTTCAGGTGAATCAGGTAATCCATTATACTGTAACAGTAACTTCGGTATTTTGTTATTCATTTTAAAAATGTTGCAAGTCTAATGGGGCCATTCGAAACAGACCTAAGACTTGTGTATTTCAAACTTAACATACATCAAATAGGGTCTTAAAACCAGTTTTAATATATACATCGACAAAGAAATGCCGGAGCAAAAAGGAGCGGTGATTTTAAAATCAAAATCGAAAACAACATGTCATTTTAGATTTAATACAAAAATTAAGAAAGGAACAAAACAAATTAGCAAAAATGAAAAAGTACGCCGCAAACCTAAAGCACTAGCAGTGTTACCCTTTTCATCAGGATTTCCGGAAGGGAAAGCATGAGCTGATCCGCGGGTGGAACCTGACACACTGCCATTGAAAGTCCGGTTTTGTCATAGTCGGTTTTTGTTAGTTTGGTAATAAACTCTTGATCCACCAAAAAATAGAGTGCAAGCATTTTAACGATGGTGATAATCGGTAAACTTCTGTAAGGACAATTGTAGAAATACTAGAACGTAACCTTGGTTTATTAATTTTTTGAGACATTTATTTAACTGTTGACAAAACTGTTGTCCTTACTATAAGTACGACAATACCGAATGAGTTGTGAAATGTAGACGTCAAATGCCGTGGATGTGAGAATATTACTGATCAAAACGGGACATTCACTCTTGGAAAGTCCAAATCATAACGTGCTTCATGAGATATTGTTTTCAGACGCCTATAGTTATAAATATAGAGGTATAAGTCCAGGTATGATGCTGGTGATTAATAGTGTTTTTCATTTGAATATTTTGCAAAAGGATATGGAGTAAAAAACAAAACAAAATACCGAAGTTACTGTTAATTTATTTTCTGCATATGCGCATTTCGACTTATGTCTCATCAGTGCAGACTAAACAAAAACATTTGGAAGTCCATTTATCGAAAAACATGTTAAAGCTGATCGAGAACAAATAACCAAAAGGACCTGTCAAATAAAATACGTAAAACCGTCATATCTTTCGTTCGATGCTAAAAATCATTACGAATTAAACAAAACAACAGCAAAAATAGTTGCTGTTAATCTATTTTCTGCATATGCGCATTTACAACTTATGTCCTATCAGAGCAGATCAAACCGAAACATTTGAAAGTCCATTAACCGAAAAACGTGTAAAAACTGACAGAGAACAAATAACCAAAAGGATAATAAGTGAAATTTTATGTGAAGCCACTGAAAAAATTTACAAACATATGATTTATCGAAGTGTACTTACAATGGATATAAACATATTTCAGATTTACAATGAATTACTTAAGATTGGTTGTTCCTTGGGCACAGAATTTCCAGATTAAAAAAAGAACAAATATATCTCACATTATATCTCTACCTAATGGAAAAAGGAGGATTGATTATTTCATCATTCTTATATTATTTTTGTAGCAAAAGTGTGTCAAATATTGGCCTGATTCAGAGAAGGAAAAGTTGTCATTTGGAGGCATTGACATTTTTCTCTTGAGAGAGGAAGTTATATCTGACTTTACTGTGAGAACTATGAAAATGCAGAAGGTGAATAGTTTTTAACGTTTCAATATTGTTTTCATTTCATTTATGAATTCAGGAATATTAAGAGGCAATATAAAACATAGCATGGTTATTAAATAAAAGTTTAAGCATACAATTGTATCAACATTTTTAAAGAAAAAATTAAGTCCTTTTTCTGTAAAAGTAATTGTAAAAAGATATATTCATTTGGCTTTGGTATTGGTAAAGTAAATCATACTCGGATAAGATTAGGTCTAAGTGGATTAAATGGTCATTTATTTAATTATAATTTGAATACCTCTAGGCTTTGTAATAGATGTGATGCAAGAAAACCAGAAACAGTAGAACATTTCTTCCTCTACTGTAAATACTATAACAATATAAGGTCTGTTTTATTTGGAAAATTAAAGATGCTACTCTGTCCAAATGTGAACATTATAGCTTACAAAGAAATGATCAGTAAATATTTAGTTGATATCTTTAAATTTGGAAATGATGATTTATCGATGGATGACAACAAACTTTTGTTTCAATATATTTTTCAATTTATTGAAAATAGTAAAAGATTCTGATAAATATTATTGTACATATTCATTTACTATTATTTGTACTTTATTGGGTAAGTGTGTGCGAGAGAGTTTTATGTAATGTATTTTGTCTTGTCTTATATTGTCTTGTCTATCTTTATGTCGAGGAGAGCAACTTTGTAGCCCTCGGGCTGTTTGTCATCCTCATTAAATAAATAAAGCATTAAATTAAATTAAATTGTTTCAAAACTAATATTGTTTTATTTTTCATGACAAATAAAAAAAATACCGAAGTTTCTATCAATCTAGTTTCTGACAAGTGTAATTTATAAAAAAAAATAAGAAAGAACATATAGAAATGAACAGAGAAAACGCTAATACCTGATTCGCTTATAATAATTTTAAAAAAAATGAAAAAATAAATTGCTTGTAATCATCCAAATTCATCGCATAAAAAAAATCTATTTATTATCTAAAAGGACAATTAAAAAAATTAGAATTCTGGTTTGTACTGGATTTAATTCAGTACAAATTGGAGTTCCGATTTCTACCGGGACAAATTAGAATTCAAATTTGTACTGGATTGAATCCAGTATAAATTGGAATTCCAAATTTTCCTAGGAGAATTTGAGATATCCTGATTTATACTAGTAGGATTCTGAATCCTACTGAATTTCTAGCATGATCCAGAATAAAACTTGTTCAGGAGGATTCTGGATATTACTGACATTAAAAACTGAAAAAGTTTTTGATTTTGTTATAACGAAAATGTGTATTTAAAAGCATTTTGATTTATAAAAAATAAATACTAAAACAACAGAATGACAGATGACATAATACTTATATAACTATGGCAAGCCGTTGGGGGATTTATTCCCTATTTTATATATTCAAATGACAATATGTGAAATTTCAGGTATGGTAACAGGATCTACTATATCTAAAACAGGGAAACAAAAACTTCTCAAATCAACAAGATCAGTATCAGAAAAGTAAATATGCCATCTTTAGAGAAAAAAAAATCATATTCCAATATTTTTGTAAAATACCTCCTTGTGTTCCTCCATGTCTAAAGTAAACTTATGAAAACTGGTGATCAAAAGTTTGAATTGTGCTCAAAGGCATCTATGAAAAAGAAAGGAAATGGGGTAAATGTCAAGGAGACAACATCCCATATCCAGGTTAAAACGACCCAAAACGAAGCATCTAGGGGTCACCGTACGGTCTTCAACACAGTGAGGAACCTCACACCATATAGCAAGCCCTAAATGGCCCCAAAAGGGTAAAAAAGTGGATAAATCAATGGAAACAAACCACATCCAATAACCCAAATATCAAGAAACTAAAATTTTATAAGAAGACACGGACAAGCTAACCACCAACATATTCCTGACTTGGGGCAGGCGCAAAAATTGCGGTGGGGTTAAACTCGTTTTGTTGGATCTTTTATACAGTTTATAAAATTAATTACTTATTATTTCGAAATTGATCTTTTAATTAAATGATCACCAAAAAAGTGGAAGGAACATGCTACTTCTCTTCTCTACCACCTTTTCTATTAGTAGGATTCAGAATCCTGCTGGTATAAATTAGGATATCTCAATTTCTCCAAGGAAAAATTATACTGGATTAAATCCAGTACAAATCAGAAGTCTAATTTGTCCCAGTAGAAATTGAAATTCCAATTTGTACTGGACTAAATTCAGTGCAAATCAGAATTCTAATTTGTCCCGGTAGAAATTAGAATTCCAATTTGTACTAGGATGATATTGGATCCTACTGGATTCCAATTTGTACTGTTACATATATATATGAACAATTGTATTCAATTTTCCAGAGAAATATAACAAAGACAGTAATACAGTTTCATTTTACTGCATGGCCAGACAGAGATGTACCAAAATATTCTTCGTCATTAGTACATTTTCGGCACAAGGTCATTTCTACAAAGGTTTTATTGAATGGTCCTCTACTTGTTCATTGTAGGTAAGTATTGGTACCTTTTTAGACGAGGAAATTGCTAAAAAAATATAATATTGAAATTTAGCTAGTTAGAAAAAGCAGCAGTAGAATTGGAAACTGCAAAAATAAAAAAATTCCGAAGACATGACAAAAAATAAAACACAGAAAAACAATGACGTAGAACATAGGTTATAAAATAATAACATACCCCAAAAAATACTGTAAATTTAGTTTTAAAGGGTATAAAATATATTAATAAAACAATGCACCTATTTTATACCCAAAAAAATGTTTTCTTTCTGGCAGAAAAAAACAATAACTCGTATGTAAAATGTATACTTTAACAGAGAAGAAGTCATGCTATGCCAAAAAAAATGTGCATTACAATTCCTACACCATAAACGGTCAAGGTCGAGGTTATTATCCGTAATTTCTTGACGCAAAAACAATTTAAATTATCCATCAATTAACCGCGAACTCGACCATCGGTCGAAAAACTTACATTTCGGATTATTATCGCATCCGTATCGAATCGTAATAACACGTTGAATACAAAACTACACTTAAATAAATACTTTAAATCCAAAATTGACTTTATATCGTTTCTTTTGTTGATTAATATATAAAGTGGACTTCTGTCTTGGTCATTGAAAATATAGTAAGTAGTCCCATTCTCAGCTTAATTTGCTAAGGCCATAATGAGCATTTGTCGTCATCTGTAGTCTGTCTTGAACTTGCTATACAAAGACATTCTCCTTTCTCGACATATCATAGTCAAATTTTATCAAAATAGCCCTGAGTTTGTCCCATTGTTAAGAAAAGGTTTTATGTTAATTTCACTCGATATTCATATGCTGGGAACATAGTTCAAAATACGACTATGAAAACATAAATTTAAAGATCTTCTCTGAAACTATTGTGCCATTTGTAATAATGCTTCTACGGTGTTCCCCTTTAACCTTTCTCATTATTATGTTTGTAACACAGACAAAAAATGAGCATGCGGAAACAGACATGAAAAATGAATTATTTTCTTCTGACACCATCATACTATTCTGATCAAAAGTTGATGACAATGGTCATAATTAACAGATTGTCCAATTTATTTATATTTGCACTTATCTAAGATTAGAGACATGTCCTTTCATTGAACTTTGAAGGAAATGTATTCAAAGATTTTGTTGTATGATTTTTTTTTCCAATTTGAACCACGAACTGTTGACAATATTTTATGAAAGGTCTACTTTGAATAATTATGTATCCTTTCGAATAAATAAAATAGCCGCCAGCGTAAAGCATATTTTCAGAAAGGAATATCGGAGAAATGATCAACACCTTCTCCGCGGAAAACAAAAGATCAAACTTAGTAACAATACGCTTTTAGTTTAAACATATTTTTTTTGATAACTTGTATATATAAAGATGCATATTCAGACAATTATCAATCAAACTATTACACAAATTACTAATTAGGATTTAAAAACAATAGCCTTGTCCTTATATTAATTCATATCCTAGACAATTAATATACAATACGCTTTTGGTGATCCATTTTAAGGAAATATCAGGATATCATATTGATATCTCATCTTAAATTACAACCAGCGGACAGCATTATTTGAAATTTGTATTAATTGATAAACCCGTCGTGTTAGGCTTGTTAGCTCACCTGGCCTAAAAGACCATGTGAGCTTCTGCCTTTACTCTTCGTCCGTCAACGATTTAAAAATCCTCTCCTCTGAAACTGCTGACCAAATTGTAACCAAACTTGGCCTGGATCATCACCAGGGTATGCAGTTTTATAGTTATGTTCGATTAGTCCAAAGACCAAACAACATTGCCGCCGTTGCTAAACATATGGGTATATTTTTTTTTTTTTTTTTTTTTTTTTTTTTGGCAAGATCTTCCTGTCCCGCAATTTGAAAAAAAACTCAGAACCCGTTTTGATGTTATTGTCCTTTTTCCGTAAATTTTCAAAATTTAATATTTTGTATTTTTTATCAGAAAAACTATACCAGATAGTAGTCAACTTAAAATTGCAAAAAAATTTAAGCATACCAAGATCTACCCATATGGAAATTCTTTAAAAAAAATCTAAATACCCATGTAGGAGTTACTGCTCTTTATGTGTAAAATTTTATGCATTTTGTCTTATATTTGAAAACTGAATTACGATTTTAATTTTGAATAGCAAAAGTGTTCAGCTAATAAAAAAATACTATTTCTACCAGTAATGGGGTCAATTACATTGGAAATCAATTGATTGAATTCCAATTACTTTCCCAAAATGCTCAATTAAATTACAATCACAATTACAAGGATTTTGGAATGTAATTTATTAAATTACAATTACTTCGCAAATTTGATTAATTAAATTACAAATTATATTTGAAGCCTGGTCATTTTTTAATTATTTATTTTCAAGAGTTATTTATCATGCTAACAAACGAAAATTACTCTAAGAGCCATGAAGGAAAGTATTACATACCTATTATTGCAAAATTAATAAACAATCAAAAAAGTTGACCGATGTGATTACTGATAAACTTTATCTACATTAAATGTTTAAATGTACTTGTTCCAGTTTATTTTGATAATCAGGATATGCCTGTCATCTCCTTTACTTACAAAAAACCTACTAGAAGTATTTTTTTTCATTACTCTTCTATTACCTGTGATGCTAATTTCGAGAAGAACTACCCTAGCAGCTGTGACTGTTCCACTTCGCCTTATCGCTATGACCCTTATGGGCATATATTAACGGGGGACTTGAGCATTATTGTAGACGAAGAAGTTAGACGATTCTTTAGAAAAGGGCCTAAATATCGCCCACCTTCGAAAATAAACTGGCAGGCTTGTTTCGACATTATTAAAGACTCGGTAACCAACTATTGTATAAAATGGTACAAACGAGAAAGTGCAGACAAACATGCTCTTAATATGTTTAAAGATAAAATCATTAGTAAAGTCACCAACAAAATTAAATTCTATAAAGAAAATTATTATGAGTCACCACCTAAGCTGTCTGTTAACAGAATTAAGTCCAAACTGAAAGAACTTGGTGAGAAATATGTGTTTGCACCTGTCGACAAAGCTTCAAACAACGTTGCCATCATCCGAAAAAAATACTATATTGATGTCCAAAAATACGAATTGGCAAAGTCTAGCACTTTTGAACGTACAAATTATGACGAGAAAACGCTCACCACACAACATTACAAGGATACAGAAACACTCAAAGTTCCACCTAAAGATAACACCCTACCTACTATGTACAGGATTCCTAAACTTCACAAAAATCCCTACAAACATCGTTTCATTTCGGCTTCAAGTAATTGTTCTACCACAAATTTGTCTATCAATTTAACCAGTGCACTCACTTGTATAAAGGAGTTAGTCAAAAACTATTGTGAGAAAACATATCAAAACTCTGGTGTAAATTACTTTTGGAGTGTAAAAAATTCTATTGAAGTTTTAGATAAATTACAATCTATAGATAGACCAGTTTCATCTATTGACAGTTATGATTTTTCTACACTTTATACAACCCTTCCGCATAATTTGATTAAATCTAAATTGGGTGAACTTATTAAATGGTCTTTTAAATTTTCAGGTCTTCAGTTTATTTGCTGCAACAAAACGCAAGGATTCTTCTCCAATATCTCTTACAACAATTATTGCTCCTGGACATGTGATGATATGATTAAGGCACTGAATCTCTTGCTAGACAACATTTATGTTCGTTTCGGCACCATTGTTTATCATCAGGTCATTGGAATCCCCATGGGTACTAATTGTGCACCTCTCATTGCAGACCTTTTTCTGTTCTGTTACGAACGGGAATTCATGAAAAAACTACAAAATGGAACTGTACCAAATAGTGATAAACTTATTTCTATTTTCAATGATAATAGCAGGTATATTGACGATATCCTTACTATTGACAATCCCCAGTTTTTGGCTTATGTTGACACCATTTACCCACAACAACTGAAACTAAATAAGGCAAACAATGATTCTAAATACTGCCCTTTTCTGGATCTAAGTATCACCATTGACTCTGGTAAAATAAAAACTAAAGTTTATGATAAAAGGGATGATTTTGATTTTACAATTACTAATTTCCCCTTTCTTGACGGCGACGTTCCCCTAGCTCCATCCTACGGGGTGTATATATCCAAACTTGTACGATTCGCTCGCATTTGTTCCACCCTTGATGATTTTAATGAGCGTAACCTTACTCTCACATCCAAACTTTTACAACAAAGTTACAGATTTCATAAATTATTAAATACTTTTAAGAAGTTTTACAGAAGATATGAACATTTGAAATCTAGATATGACGTGACTCGGAAACAGCTAATACAGTCCTTGCTTCAGTAGCCGTTACTAAAAGAGCGATCATTAAGCGATCCGTCAGCCGTCAACGATCAGTCATCGATCAGTGATCGATCAGTCAACCATCCGTCAAAGTCTGACGGATATAAAAAGTAATTCACGTATTTGACGGATACAATACGTAAATTACGTGACTGACGGATGACTGATCGGTCCTATCCGTAAATGACTGATTGATAGCCTTACGTCATCTTTCAAGTTAATACATTTTGCGAAATGATAATTTCGTTTCATTTAGAACTGAAATATATAAAAAAAATATTATAAAACCCTAGGTATATTTAATCCGTACGTTAAGGTTAATATTATATTTACTTGATGTTTCTGCTTGTACGTTGGGGAATGCACAGTATATAATACAGTTTGCTCGAATGCATTAAAATTTGGAAGCACATCTGATTTGACCAATCGTCGAAAATAGACAAATTCAATTTGTTAAAAAAAAACAATATCAAAATAATTTATACAAGCGGTTTAAAGTTAATTGTTATGCAACTAATAGCGAAACAAAAATGGAATGACAAAGAAAAACAAAACAAAACAAAATAAATGTTACACGAAAGACTGGGGAATCCTTCTTTTCAAACACTGAATATGCTAAAATTCATTTAAATTGTGATTCATGAAATAAAAAAATCTTCGACAGGAATATGATGAATAAAATTTTCAAAAAACTAAATTGTTTAGGTCATTTTTATATTTGAATTCATTAAAAATGTGTTTCGCAAAAGATAAAACTTCTTTGAAAGGATATGATGAATAAAATTTTAAAAATATTTCAATTGTTTTTGGTCATTTCTATAGACAGAGTTTAAACCGCTCACTAAAAATCTGACTTTTCAACCCTTATGTATGCTAAAATTCATTAAAATTGTGTTTCGCAAAATAAAAAACTCCTTCGAAAGGATATGATGAATAAATTTTTTAAGAAATTTAAATTGTTTTGGCAATTTTTATAGACTGAGTTTAAACCACAGACTATGCATCTAACTTTTCAACCCTTAAACATGCTAAAATACATTAAAATTGTGATTCGCAAAATGAAAAACTCCTTCAAAAGGATTGTATGAAGTTAAATTTCCAAAAAACTGAATTCTTTTGGTCATTTTTAAAGATTGAGTGTAAACCGCACACCAAAACTCTGATCTTTCAACCTAAGAAAATGCCTAAATTCATTAATATTGTGTTTCGCAAAATATAAAACTCCTCCGAAAGGATATGATGAATAAAATTTTTAAAAATTTAAATTGTTTTGGTAATTTCTACAGACTGAATTTAAACCGCAGACTAAAAATCTAACTTTTCAAGCCTTGAAAATGTGAAAATTCATTAAAGGTGTGTTTCGCAAAAGATAAAACTCCTCCGAAAGGATATGATGAATAAAATTTTCAAAAAATTTCAATTGTTTTGGTCACTTTTACAGACAGACTTTAAACCACAGACTAAAAATCTTACTTTTCAAGCCTTAAATATATGTTAAAATTCATTAAAATTGTGTTTCGCAAAAGATAAAACTCCTTCGAAAGAATATGATGAATAAGATTTTTAAAATATTTCAATTGTTTTGGTCATCTTTTTAGACAGAGTTTAAACCACACACAAAAAATCTGACTTTTCAACCCTTATGTATGCTAAAATTCATTAAAATTCTGTTTCGCAAAATAAAAAACTCCTTCGAAAGGATATGATGAATAAAATTTTCAAGAAATTTAAATTGTTTTGGCAATTTTTATAGACTGAGTTCAAACCGCAGACTATGCATCTAACTTTTCAACCCTTAAATATGCTAAAATACATTAAAATTGTGATTCGCAAAATAAAAAACTCCTTCAAAAGGATTGTATGAAGCTAAATTTTCAAAAAACTGAATTCTTTTGGTCATTTTTAAAGATTGAGTGTAAACCACACACCAAAAATCTGATCTTTTAACCTAAAAGAATGCTTAATTTCATTAAAATTGTGTTTCGCAAAATATAAAACTCATTCGAAAGGATATGATGAATAAAATTTTCAAAAAATTTAAATTGTTTTGGTCATTTCTACAGACCGAGTTTAAACCGCAGACTAAAAATCTAACTTTTCAAGCCTTGAAAATGTGAAAATTCATTAAAGGTGTGTTTCGCAAAAGATAAAACTCCTCTGAAAGGATATGATGAATAAAATTTTCAAAAAATTTCAATTGTTTTGGTCTTTTTTTCAGACAGAGTTTAAACCGCACACTAAAAATCTGACTTTTCAACCCTTATGTATGCTAAAATTCATTAAAATTCTGTTTCGCAAAATAAAAACTCCTTCGAAAGGATATGATGAATAAAATTTTCAAAAAAAATTAAATTGTTTTGGCAATTTTAATAGACTGAGTTTAAACCGCACTCTAAAAATCTAACTTTTCAAGCCTTAAATATGTTAAATTAATTAAAATTGGGTTTCGCAAAGGATAAAACTCCTTCGAAAGGATATGATGAATTAAATTTTCAAAAAATTTAAATTGTTTTGGTCATTTCTACAGACCAAGTTTAAACCGCAGACTAAAAATCTAACTTCTCAAGCCTTAAATATGTTAAAATTCATTAAAAGTGTGTTTCGCAAAAGATAAAACTCCTTTGAAAGGATATGATAAATTAGATTTTCAAAATATTTCAATTGTTTTGGTCATTTTTTCAGACAGAGTTTAAACCGCACACTAAAAATCTGACTTTTCAACCCTTA